>JAJOZX010004600.1:167500-394706 GCA_023014485.1 Bathynomus jamesi | reverse complement strand
TCTGTGATGTTTGGACGCAGATGCGAGAAAACCTCCCTCAGAAAAATACTTTTCTTCTGACGTAGTTAAAGTGCCCAAGATATACTCCAGGCGTTCCATGGCAATGTAAGTAGGAATTGGTGCAAGCACTTGAAATTATCTCAAGGTCGACCTTTTGTAATGCCCCCAGGAGAATCTAAATGCTGTTAGATTTAGCTACTATGCCTATTGAATGTTCATTTTCAGGATATATATAAATTCATTGTAATATTTTTTGGTATTTTCTACTCCCATTTTGTCTAATAATTTCTCTCTGTAAGTTAGCTTCAGGCGAAGGTGCCCCTGCGTATGGTGAAAGTACCCCAACCTTCTGGCGAAAGTACCCCTATAGTGGGGCACATTCGCCATCTTGGTATTTTTAACTGAAATGACTATAAGTCAAAGAAATGTCTATATTTTGACACGCTATTGATGACATGTATGCTTCACTCCCTCAACTTCTAAATAGTTTTTAATAGTCAGTTCTTTCATCAATTACTGTATATGGAAATTTTAAGGCATTAACTAAAAAGGGTAGCGAATTAACCTCGCTCTCCCCTATATATATATATATATATATATATATATATATATATATATATATACACACACACACAGGGTGGCGCAAAACTCGTGCATCATAGGAATTTTCAGTGTTGGCTATATTATTTTTTTCTTTTAGGTAGGGGATGGCTGTGAAATTAACAATAGACGAGAGGGTGAGCTTGTTTTCGATGTATGGAATACCAGGTACTAAAAATCGATGAATCATTATCCAAAATAAATAATTTGAAAATGTGTCTAAATTATTTTGAATCACCCTATTAATATGTATTAAAGGTTATGGTATTTAAGACTAGGAAAAAATAGCTTGAGCCTTAAAAATATAAGGCTCATTCAATCTTAGTCAGAGAATTTTTTTTTGATCACTTGAAGCTCAGGGCCCCCAGCCTTCTTTAGTTAGCCTTATAAGACTAACTAACGAAAATATCACGACCTAACCTAACCAATCGTTAGGTCAACTGTACGCCCTTGACAATTGATTAGGTTAGGTCGTGATATTTTCATTAGTTACCCTTATAAAGCTAACTAAAAAAGGCCGGGACCCTGATCTTCAGGTGATCCTTTTTTTTTAGTCATGTGCGCATGTGCGAGTTTTCTTCTTGCGCCGAATCAGAGAACATTGACATTTATTTCAAGTATTTGTTGAAAACTATTGTCATAGCAAAAATGAATTTTTTTATAATGGAAACTTATTACGTATGGAAACGAAAAGATGGCTTCTCCATGAATTGAGTGCACGTGTAAAAAACTTAATGCAGAGAGAAAACAATAAGGGTGCACATTAGGGTGGAGTGAAAATATTAAACCGTCTTGCCTCACTTATGATTTGGTGTATTGACCCTCTAGAAGTTCTAAAAAGATAATATTTTCTTTTTAGGACCCTCCACCCGCCGCATTTTTGCCGAAAACAAAATGGCGGAAAGTCATATTTTGAAAGACCCCTAGTATAATATCTATCGGTTTTTGAGAGAAGATATCGCGTTATATTGTGCGTTATTTGGTTATAATTGTACTGTAGAAATTTAACCTCAGATCTAAATATGGCAAAATCCCTACTAACTAGACAGTCGGTGAAGAACATTTTCTGTTCGGAATTCCAAGTGAATTGCCACATAATGTCTTACCCTCTAATATGCAGGTTGGGAGATATTTTCTTCTACTGAAGGAAGGCTCCAACTACTTAAGAACACACAGTCGGTTTACCGACAAGGTTACGCAACTCAATCTATCCAAAAGCAGTGCGAAGCTTATTGAATTGTTCAAAAAATCATTGGTAGAACTCTTTATCTTTAACATTTGTGCCTGTAAATGCAACTTCGTTTCGCACCATGATTTTGGCTGCCGAAAAAGTGGATGTAAAGAAAAACATATTATTTGTGTTTGTCCAAAAGAATCGAGAATACCCAAAGAAGAACTGGAATTCCTTGAGGATCAGAGGACTATACGAAATATGGTGATGGGAGGTGTGGATGTTACCCTTTCTAGATCTATAGCAAAAAGAAATGTAAGTTGAAGGAGCAACAAGGAAGTAAGCGAAGAAAAATAATCATGCATGAAGAATTTGAAAAGGCAGTCACTGATGATGTGTTTTCACCTGATACAATACTAATCTCTCTAGTACCGAAGAAAGTTCAACAACTGAGTCTGAATATGAATGCTCCAACATTCAAATGAGAGCCCCTTTACCCAATCTCGCCATGGAAGCCGACAGATTTGGTGTTTCATATAGGGCTGCATCGGCCATTGCTTCAGCTACTTTGGTGGATTTGGGTATCATTACCGAAAAAGACAGTGACTTTTCATTGATCGAAGTAAGGTGAGAAGAGAGAGACAGAAATTGAGAAAAACATTACAAGTTGAAGCTGCACAAAGTTATGGTGATGTTAAAGCTTTATATTTTCATGGGAGAAAAGACAAGACGTTGGTAAAGACAAATAAAGATGGTAAATGGAACCAGGATATAATTGTTGAAGAACATTATGTACTATTGAGTGAGCCTGGTAGAAAATACCTTAACCATTTGAGCCCTAAATCTGGAAAAGCAAGTGATGTATCTGAATCGTTGTTCGCTTACTTGAATGAAGTGACACTAGACCAGAATCTCCAGGTGATAGGGTGCGACAGCACGAATGCCAACATTGGGTCTAAAGGTGGCATAATCCATTTCATCGAACAGAAGCTGAGCCGACTATTGCAATGGAGCATTTGTATGTTACATACAAATGAACTTTTCTTAACCCTTTAAGGACTGAAGGTATAAATTGCTAACGTTTCAAATACAAGATTTGACAACTTAACCCTACAAAAAATTCAGGGCTTAAAGGGTTAAGGCATCTGTTTGAGCGATACGACGGGAAAACAACTGGGCCAAGATCATTCAGTGGATCTATTGGTAATGCTCTTAAGACTTGCCATGAGATGCCTGTGGTAAAGTTCTTCCCAATTACGGATTGGGCCGATAGCATCGCAGTTCTCACAGATGAGCTCATAGATTTAAGTAATGATCAACAATACATGTTCAGAATAATTGGGGCCATAAGAGAAGGATATGTTACGGAAGCTTAGAGAAAATCAAGTCTGGTCCCCTTAACAACTCTAGATGGTTAACTCTAGCTAACAGACTATGTCGTTATTATGTCTCCCAAAAGAATCCCTCCAGAGTGTTACGTAGCCTTGTTCTGTTCATAGTAACAAACTATGGTCCTAACTGCTTCAATATAAAATTTAAACCGTATCTGCCTGATGAACCCAAACATATCTTTGATGCGATAAAAAGGTTCAACCTGTTACCCCAAGATATACAAAAAGTTGTCCAACCTTATATATCACGGAATGTTTGCTCGGAAAATATTCTTCTATCAATGCTGTCAGATAGTGAGAAAAGCTGCGCAAAGTTGCAATCAATCGAATAATACAGACAAGAAAGTGTAAGGAAGCCAATACAAGGAAAATCAGAGAATTTAGAGTACCAGAATTGAACTTCAAAGCATCATATTGAACAGACATCATCTTCTGGGATAGGATTGATATCAGTGAACCACCTCTCACTTCTAAATTGTGTGATGAAGAATTGCTTGAGTACGAAACAAAATGTTTCAAATTTGAGCAATATCCCATTCACACACAGAACGTCGAAAGAGCCGTGAAATTGGTTACAGATGCATCAGCATCAGTAATATCACAGGAATGAAGAGACGGATTTATTAGGTCAAGAATAAAAAGTCGCTCTCTGCTTCCCTCATTTGAAACCAAAAAGGATCTGATGCCTCTCCTGAAAAAATAATAATATTTGAGATGAGCGGGTTTTATATCGCATTCAAATGTAATTGATTTACGGCATCCAACCAAGTGAGACCAGATACAATTTTATTTCAATACAATGTATGCACAATGGTGTTTTTTAAGTATAGTTTTGCATTATAAAGTGTTTTTCTTCAATTATTTTTTTGGATAGAACACTTAGTTTTTATGTCATGAGCATATTTTTATTTATGGACAACCGGCTGATGGCCATTTTCCTTTTATGTGAAAATGCGAGAGATGGTTTGAGTTAAAAACATTAAATGACTGAATACATCATTTTTATGTTCTAATACACCAAAAAACAAGTGAGGCAAATAAATTTGAAATAAAAAGTTGTGTATCACTCCGCCCTAGTGCACATGGATGAGATCGGAAGCTGAAAGCTTCGACACGTACGCAGTACATTCTTAACGGATCCAATTCCCGTCCTTATTGTGAGACCCAGTCCTGTTCCTTAAGCGCAGGGACTGAAGTCTCCTCAATAACAAAATTATAAAGTTGAAAAGTTCAGTTAAATGTTTGTTTTTTGAATCGAGTTCAGTTTTTATAATAACATAAGTAAAGGGCCTTAAGCAAAGATATAAAAAATATCTTCTTTTGAGTTTTCCATTTTTCCTATCGTTTCATCTGGTTCAGGCAATGGAAATATAAAATTTTTCTTAAAATAATTTAATAAAATTTTTATTTGAGAGTTTCAAAGAGAGTTTTCATTTTTCGTATATTTCCTGAGTACAACTGCGTTCTCGCGTTCATTTTAGCTTCTTCGGTTACAATTTTTAAGAGAAATTAGTTAATTTGGTAATCATAATGTAGGAGGACTAAATCGCGAGCTATAAAAGGACTTCTAAAAAGATACACAGAAAAAAGGAATGCTTCTCTATTACACTTTCTATATTTTTCTGTAGTTCGGTAATCTAAACCCAAATGTTCCTGTGACTAAGTCTAAAATTCAACTGGAACTCTTTAAGTAACCGCTAAAGTTGTAAGCAGTAAATTTTAGGTTTAAATTGGATGAAGCACATAGATAAAACCTGAAATCCGGGTAGGAAATTTATAAATTGCACATATACAATCGATTAAAAAAGGGCTGTCGCAAAACTCCGTGTTTCTTACTGATATTTACTAATAAGAATAAAGTTTCACGACAGGACTTTTTTAAACTGAATCGCATCTTTCTACAAAAAAAAAAAAATAAATAAAAAATAAAAAATAATAATAATAATAATAATAATAATAATAATAATAATAATAATAAAAACTAAAATTAAAATAATAAATTGAGCAGTTCCCAATTTTCCTTTTTGTATATTAGAAAAAGGAGAGAACACAAATTAAGATTTATACTTAAAGCTTTCCATGTATTGATTGTATCAGCGAAATAAAGTCTCAAATTTGCTTTAATTGCTAGAATAAATAAATCTGCTCGTAAGTTTGATTTGTTGTTTGATGGGGGTTGTTTAACCTCCTTCGAATCATTTAAGGTCAAATGACGAAGAGAATTTATAGGTTTTCGTGGGGCTGAACCACGGGTCGTTACATAATTAATCTGGATGGAGAAGGACGGTCTCCAATCCAACTACAGGATGTCCACAATGTCTTGTCACTCCGGTAAAATACTAACTGATTTTCGTTTCTCTTTCACACCCATTTGAAATATGTGATAGCAGCAACTATACGATTGAACAACGCATATTGGCTAGTACCTGGGTCGACGAGCGACCAAGTAATGACAAAACCATTGAAAATATTCGTGTAGACTTCCAGGACCGATTCAATCGTTCATCTCCTCCAAAAAGGACTCTGTTGAGATAGGAAAAGAAATTGTTCACAACAGGAACTGTAAAAGATAAACGAAGAACTGGCAGGCCATCTAAATGTATCAGTGATAAATGGGTCTGAAAGAAAAACAAAAATCAGTTAATATTTTACTGGGGTGACGAGACATTGTGGACCCCCTGTACTATCTAGACCTACTGTCGCTTAACTTCACTGATCTACGCGAAGCGGTGTTACGACAGTGGCAACGACGAGGCATTTCAGGTTTGATTTTGTAACTAAATAACGATAATTCATAAGCTATATATAATTCGCATCTTCTTCCTCATCAACAGCCACCACAGCCACCTCTCATTCTCAGCTCCCAAAAAGAAAATTCTTTTGCGAAATCCCTGATAATGATAATGATGATAAGCTTTAATGGCAGGAGATAAATCCCATAAAGAGCACAATATACTTCCATATTTAAAAATTTAGTAAAAGTGTTTGAACACAAAGGTTCCAGATTCCAGAAATTGCTCACTTGATCCTGCGGATCAGCACACATTTCCAGTGCAGAGCCTCTACACTGTATCTTCTATTATGTACTTAAACCTTTACTGTCAACAGAGTCTTCTTCTAATTTCCATTATTTTCACAATATAATTTTTGATACTTTCTGTTTTTTTATATTCTCTACTCCCATCATCTCCCCCACTATGTTTCTTAGTTTTTCACAATGAAAAAAGTGTTCTGTCGTATCATTCTGTCTCCTGCATACTTCACGTCCTTATATTTTCCCTTATAGTTTTCTTTCGCCACGACCATATTTAATCGGATTTCCATTATAATCTTCATATCCTTTTCTTTCATATTTTCAATATATGATTTTCTTTTAAATTCATCAATGAATCTTAGTTTTTTCATTTTAGTTTTCTCTTTATTAGTTTTTCCTGTAAATATTCATTAATTTTTTGTCGTACGCTTTTCTTTAATTCACTTTTTTTCATCATTTTCAAGTCCTTTAATGTTACTTTATATAATTTACACATTTCTGCCACTTCCTCTGCCCAACATCCTGGGTATGGATTTTTCAACTGATTTTCGGGTATCATTTTAATTAATCTATCCTCATTTGAGTTTAATATATTGTTCATTAGCATTATCTTCTTGTATCCAAATTTTTCTTTGACTGGCCATACTCCTAATTCAGCTAATAATCCCCAATATGGGGTACTACATTTCATTCCTGCTAGTTATTTCCCTTAGAATTCTTCCCTGCATTTGTTCCGCTTCTTCAATATCCTTTGCCTTTGTTCTCGTCCATGTTTCCATCCCATAAAATATTGCAGGTACTATGGTTTCATACAATTTTATTTTCACTTTCATTGACCAATGGCCCACTGTAGCTGGATCTCCATATCTCTTTAGATCTGCTATCATGAAATTAATCTTACTTTTCTTCATTTCTATCTGTGTTTTGTGATCACCTCTGCCATTGAACCATTGTCCCAAATACTTATATTCTTGCACTTGTTCTTTACTTCCCAATTTCACTTTGTTAATTGTTCTCATTTCAGATACTTTTCTTCTCATCACATTTATTGTCATTACTGCCGATTTCTCTTTTTTATTATTAAATGTAATTTTTTTTGGTATTTTAGTATTTTAGTATTTTTTTAGCACAACATACTCATACAAATGTTGGAAACGGAAAAAAAATTTCAGTAAGAAGGTGCTGCAAAATAATGGTGTAGTATGGAACTATGGAAATGTTATATTTCAGATAAGTTTTCAACGATTAAAACAAACAAAAACATTCACATAGCACTTATACCAGAACCAAAACTAAAACGCACAAACAAAATATTCACCATTCCTGATTTCACGGCGATCCGTCAAGATTGTACTGGGGGTAACGGGGGTGGACTCATCACTTACATACGTAAAAGCATTAGCTACACTGATGCCACCCAAAACATTACAAACACAATCCAAGCAGATAACACGATAGAAATACAAGCAGTTTTAACATTAAAACACGCGCAAAACACACCATCACACTAATCAACATTTACATCCCACCAGATAGTTTACCTGAGGTGCCAACCAATTACAATCCACAGTTACACAATGTGGCCTCTTTCACTAATGTCATCTTAGGAGGAGACTCCAACGCTAAAGACACTAGTTGGTACATGCACAACCAAAACAACACCAGAGGCGCCAACATAGCCACACAACTAAACAGGCTCTCCATTCTTAACAACACAGAAGAACATACACACATACCACATCAAGCAGGATACTCAAACTCCTCCCCAGAAATAACGTTCTGTTCCACCTCACTAGCAACACATACACACTGGAGAACAGAAGAACAACTGTCATCAGACCACCTGCCCATCATCATTACAACACATTCTACACTCTACCCCAACAACCTTAGGCACACTTACAGAAATTACAAGAAAGCTGATCGGGAACAGTTCAAAATATAGACTGAAGAACAATTCACCACATTAAACAACACACCCATCATAAACATCAATACAACACTCAAGACATTCAGTCAGATCATCAATAATGCAAACAAATACATACCCAAGGGCAACATTAGGATATACAACCCAAATTACACTAGAGAAATAGCCCACCTCATAAGGTAACGTAACAACCTCAAACATAACACACAAACACCACACACAGAAGCCATAAAACAATAGATACAACAGCTCAACACAAAAATAAAAAACAAACTTAAAGAAAAACAAACAGAAACATTTAGGGAATTCATAACAACACTAAACCACTCCTCAGATACATCCAGGCTATACAAGACTATAAACAGCATTACCCACTCTAACAGCGGCATTCACATCTCACACGCGGCTATCTGTCGCAGCCAAAATAATATCCCAACATACACACAAGCTAAGATTCTAGTTAATCACTACGCAAAGATAAGTCACTTAAACAGAGACAACAACCAGAAACACGCAGACAGACAAACAGCCAGACACAAGAAAACCTACAGACTCGACACGACTATTACACCCTTCAATACAGACCAGACCACCAAGATCATCAAAAACATTAAGAATTCGAAGGCTACTGGACCAGACAACATATCTAACATACACCTTAAACACTTGGGCCCACAGGGAATACTAGCTCTCACAAACATCAGAACATATTCATACCAACACTGTATTATTCCTAACATATGGAAACAAAGTAAAATTATTACACTACTCAAACCAAAAAAAAATCCAACAGAACCAGCTTCCTATAGACCCATTACTTTACTATGCCCACCTTCCAAGTAACAGAAAGACTATCTTACAAATCACCAGCCCACACATACCACTATCGCCTACTCAACATGGATTCAGACCTCACCATTCAACCACAACATTACTCACTAAACTCACGCAGCACATCATGGATGGCATCAACTCCAGACGACCAGCTCAACGTACGCTATTAGCAACAATGGACATAAGTAAAGCACTTGGTGCTATCCCAGGCTTCCCTCTCATAAACAAAATACCCAACACAAACAAAACATGCACAATAACACCAAAAGGTGGCTGAGCAACTATCTTTCAGGAAGATACTCACATGTCACATTTAATGGCAAGTCATCCAAAACAAGCTTTTTCCGAACGGGGTCCCTCAAGGCTCTGTACTCTCACCAACACTGTTCAACTTATACATGCATGACATTCGAACACCCATAGATAACAAGCTTACCTTATCATCATATGCAGATAACATCACTCTAACATCCACCCACAACAACATCGACACCGCTACAAATAACCTACAAACATACATAAACAGTACGTATACCGACTGGCTCACACACAATAGACTCAAAGTAGGCTCACAAAATCAACCATCACCTTGCTAACATGCAACACAAAAGAACACCAGATAACTCCATAGCTTATACTTGGGGTCACATACAACACATTATTATCTTTTGCAAACCACATTCAGGATATTAAAAACAAATGTACGCCAAGACTTAACACGCTTAGGGTACTAACAGGCACAAACTTTGGACACCAGCAGGAAACAACATCACTCATATACAAACAATATATTCGCTCAGTTATGGAATATGCTAGCCCATGCTGAGCACCCATTATCTTAAACACACATATAAAAACCTTACAGACAATACAAAACAACGCACTTCGTATCATTACAGGATGTACTCAAACAACATCAATAGAATACCTGCACACAGAAAAAAAATGCTGAAAATTAGGGAACATTTAAACATGAGGGGAACACAATTCATGGCAGCAGCGACAACTAACCCACAACACCCTTGCCACTACATGTACAATCATGCACCAACACCTCGCACCATTAAGGTAACACCAGAGAGACATTATAACCAAATACTCCATTCCAAACCACGCCCCACAGACATCACACAATACAGAAAACACGTACACATACATCTAACCCACAGAGCACTGACACGACTCGGTCTGAATGCGGTCCTAGGTGCGAAGCCGCCACCCATTGACAGGTCAGAGACCAGCCTGAGCAGATCGGATCGAGTTAACTTAGCACGATTCTGATGTGGACATCACCCCAACTTACAGACATATAAACACAGACTAAACAACTCCACAGACGACACCTGCCACCTGGGCCAGGACACACCACAAACAATTGAACACATTATGACAGACTGTATGACAGACTAGCACAACATAGAACACAAGGCAACATCACTAGTACGCTGAACCTTTGGTCCACTCCGGAGAGGGCGATCGGTTACCTGCGTGCCGCCGGCTTGCTCGATCAGGGTGGGCTGATCGGCTAACCAACAACAACAACGATTAAAAAAAAAACTGTGCATAATAATAATAAACTGTTTGGATGTGATAGAAGATTGAGGGAAGTCTTTGTTTTCTGTGAAACACAAGTTATTTATGCAGAAACTTTAAATATATTTACAGTATTACGTCGATACAATATATGAGAAAGAAAAAACTTCATCAACTTGAGTAGTCTAAGCATCATCATCCTGTTTGCATATACGTTTTGTGTTTCGTATTTATCAATTATTACGAAAGAAATCTTTTATAACTTGAAGAGCCTAATCATTTTCATTAATCAGTAAAGTAACATAAATATCATCAACTGTTGCCGCAAAATAGAAGTCAACATCTTCCTTCCGTGACTAATCAATTTTAAAATTAGAAAGAGCCGCTTTGAGCAGAAAACTGAGATTTGTTTATAAAAAACCTCTGAACAGGTAGCTAGAACAACGTGAAAAAAGTGTTAGCAGCTGACGAGGAAGCTTCTAACAGTGGCTGCATCCTCCAGCGCAGGACACGTCAACGCGAAGAAGAGGCGACGTCAAACCAAAACATCAACGCGCTGGTGGCCAAACTTCCTCAAATCTCCGTTCAGCGGGCTGTCTACGGTTGGCCAAACTGGCAGTCGACGGCCTGTTGCGTGGCACGGTCAGAGTGCCGATCGGCTCCCGGGGCCGGACCTATTCTCAGCGTGCTATTTTTTCAATTACAGGGGGAAATTGCGTGCTCCCCGAACTACTCTTACTCTCTGGCGACATTAAGACTAATCCAGGCCCCACTACAACTTACACATGTCACCATACACAAAGACATACACACACTAGCACCCTGAGACACATACAGAAATATAATATTAGCATATTACACTTATTACAGTACAGTACAACGTAGATGGCCTCACAAACAAAATCATGCAGCTTAGGGAATTCGTACACAAACAAAACATTCACATAGCACTTATACAAGAAACAAAACTAAAACGCACACACAAAACACCCACCATCCCTGACTTCACGGCGATCCGTCAAGATCGTACTGGGGTAACGGGGGTGGACTCATCACTTACATACGTAAAAGCATTAGCTACACTGATGCTACCCAAAACATTACAAACACAATCCAAGCAGATAACACGATAGAAATACAGGCAGTTAACATTAAAACACGCGCAAACACAACACCACACTAATCAACATTTACATCCCACCAGATAGTTCACCACAGGTGCCAGCCAATTACAATCCACAGTTACACAATCTGGCCTCTCTCACTAATGTCATCTTAGGAGGAGACTTCAACGCTAAAGACACTAGTTGGTACATGCACAACCAAAACAACACCAGAGGCGCCAACATAGCTACACAACTAAACAGCCTCTTCATTCTTAACAATACAGAAGAACATACACACATACCACATCAAGCATGATACTGAAACTCCTCTCCAGACATAACGTTCTGTTCCCCCTCACTAGCAACACATACACAATGGAGAACAGAAAAACAACTGTCATCAGACCACCTGCCCATCATCATTACAACACATTCTACACTCTACCCTAACAGCTTTAGGCACACTTACAGAAATTACAAGAAAGCTGATTTGGAACAGTTCAAAATACAGACTGAGGAACAATTTACCACATTAAACAGCACACCCATCATAAACATCAATACAACACTCAAGACATTTAATCAGATCATCAATAATGCAAACAAATACACACCAAAGGGCAACATTAGGAAATACAACCCAAATTACACTAGAGAAATAGCCCACCTCATAAGGCAACGTAACAACCTCAAATATAACACACAAACACCACACACAGAAGTCATAAAACAGCAGATACAACAGCTCAACACAGAAATAAACAACAAACTCAAAGAAAAACAAACAAAAACATTTAGGGAATTCATAACAACACTAAACCACTCCTCAGATACATCCAGGCTATACAAGACTATAAACAGCATTACCCACACTAACAGCGGCATTCACACCTCACACGCGGCTATCTGTCGCAGCCAAAATAATATCCCAACATACACACAACAAGCTAAGATTCTAGTTAATCACTACGCAAAGATAAGTCACTTAAACAGAGACAACAACCAGAAACACGCAGACAGACAAACAGCCAGACACAAGAAAACCTACAGACTCGACACGACTATTACACCCTTCAATACAGACCAGACCACCAAGATCATCAAAAACATTAAGAATTCGAAGGCTACTGGACCAGACAACATATCTAACATACACCTTAAACACTTGGGCCCACAAGGAATAGTAGCTCTCACAAACATCAGCACATATTCATACCAACACTGTATTATTCCTAACATATGGAAACAAAGTAAAATTATTACACTACTCAAACCAAACAAAAATCCAACAGAACCAGCTTCCTATAGACCCATTACTTTACTATGCACACCTTCCAAAGTAACAGAAAGACTAATCTTACAAATCACCAACCCACACATTCCACTATCGCCTACTCAACATGGATTCAGACCTCACCATTCAACCACGACATTACTCACTAACTCACGCAGCACATCATGGATGGCATCAACTCCAGACGACCAGCTCAACGTACACTATTAGCAACAATAGACATTAGTAAAGCATTTGATGCTATCCCAGGCTTCCCTCTCATAAACAAAATACCCAACACAAATATGCACAATAACACCAAAAGGTGGCTGAGCAACTATCTTTCAGGAAGATACTCACATGTCACATTTAATGGCAAGTCATCCAAAAACAAGCTTTTTCCGAACGGAGTCCCTCAAGGCTCTGTTCTCTCACCAACACTGTTCAACTTATACATGCATGACATTCCAACACCCATAGATAACAAGCTTACCTTATCATCATATGCAGATAACATCACTCTAACATCCACCCACAACAACATCGACACCGCTACAAATAACCTACAAACATACATAAAGAGTATACAAGACTGGCTCACACACAATAGACTTAAAGTAGCGCCCACGAAATCAACCATCACCTTGCTTACAAGCAACACAAAAGAACACCAAGTAATTCCACAGCTTACACTAAACAACATCAACATTCCACACACTCACAGGACCAAAATACTTGGGGTCACATACAACACATCATTATCTTTTGCAAACCACATTCAGGACATTAAAAACAAATGTACGTCAAGACTTAACACGCTTAGGGTACTAACAGGCACAAACTTTGGACACCAGCAGGAAACAACATCACTCATATACAAACAATATATTCGCTCAGTTATGGACTATGCTAGCCCATGCTGGGCACCCATTATCTCAAACACACACATAAACACCTTACAGACAATACAAAACAACGCACTTCGTATCATTACAGGATGCACTCAAACAACACCAATAGAACACCTGCACACAGAAACAAAAATACTGAAAGTTAGGGAACATTTAGACATGAGGGAACACAATTCATGGCAGCAGCGACAACTAACCCACAACACCCTTGCCACTACATGTACAATCATGCACCAACACCTCGCACCATTAAGGTAACACCAGAGAGACATTATAACCAAATACTCCATTCCATACCACGCCCCACAGACATCACACAGTACAGAAAACACATACACACACACCTAACCCACAAAGAACTGACACGACTCGGTCCGAATGCGGTCCTAGGTGCGAAGCCGCCACCCATTAACATGTCAGAGATCAGCCTGAGCAGATCGGATCGAGTTAACTTAGCACGATTCCGGTGTGGACATCACCCCAACTTACGGACATATAAACACAGACTAGACAACTCCACAGACGACACCTGCCACCTGTGCCAGGACACACCACAAATAATTGAACACATTATGGCAGACTGTACCGCTCTAGCACAACAACGAACACAACACAACATCACTAGTGCGCTGAACCTCTGGTTCACTCCGGAGAGGGCGATCGGTTACCTGCGTGCCGCCGGCTTGCTCGATCAGGGTGGGCTGATCGGCTAAACAACAACACAACAACAACGATTAAAAATGCCAAAACTAACATTAAACCTCGATATAAGCTCGGGAATGGTTAAATACCGTGCTTTTACGGATGTAATTCACTTCAGAGTCTCAACCACAGGGACGACATTAAATTTCATTACTTTCCACGTGATAGAACTCGTTGCCATCCTTGATTAACGAAATGAGAAAGGACAGATTTTTCATATAAATCGATTCATCAGCTTTACAAAAGTTATCAGTTACATAGCCTTCATTTTGCGAATAAACAGTACTAGCTGGCCACAAAGTCCCCTTTGCGCGAAAAACAAGGGCAACATATAGATATGCTGTCATTTCATGACAAAGGGACTTTGTGACCACTTTATACTGCAATCTATTGTTAAGATTAAAAACGGATTCAGTACCTTTATACTGTAGGCCTAAACCTATCTCTTGAAATTTTTAATTTAGGTATGGTAATAATAAATGACTAAGTTAGCCTAGGGATATTAAGTTATATATATATATATATATATATATATATATATACACTAGCTGTTATACCCAGCTTGCTTGGGGCGGGCTGATTGTATTAAATTTTAATTATTCAAATCGTTTTTTATTTTTCGTCGTATCCACCCGTAATTGGGATCCTGCGGTCCCCTAATTGTTCAATTATTTGGTCAATGTGAAGCACAAGATTTTCATGGCTGCGTTCTTTTCTATAGTTTTTTGCGGTGCTGGGGCCTTTGGACCCAGTAATTATACCGCTAGGTGAGGCGACAAACTTGACCTTCGTAAAATGAGGAATCCTTGCACGGAACCTTTGAAAAGTTGAAAGGAAAGTATGTATTGTTTTATTGGAATAGTTTTATTGATCCCTGAAGATCAGGGCCCCCAGCCTTCTTTAATTAGCTTTATAAGGCTAACTAACGAAAATATCACGACCTAACCTAACCAATCGTCACGGGCGTACACTCACCGGGGCCGGGCCCGTACAGTTGACCTAACGATTGGTTAGGTTAGGTCGTGATATTTTCGTTAGTTGGCCTTATAAAGCTAACTAAAGAAGGCTATGGGCCCTGATCTTCAGGTGATCCGTTTTATTGACCAAATAATTGAAACGACAGTAATTAGGGGACCGCAGGTCCCCCATTTACTGTTAATTGTTAACCAACCTAACCTGACCAAATCCAAAATCATTCCCTCAACTTTTTTCTTCTATTACCCTATTTTTAAAAACCTACCAACCAATTAATTAATTAAGCTCTTTTTAGAGACCCAAATGTTCACGGACAGACAGTCTCACAGACAGAATCACGTACAACTTGCTTTTATATAGTAGATATAACTAGATATTTTCCATTTTTTCTTAATTTTTCCATTTTCTGTTTATAGCTTTTCAACTGTTTAACTAGCTTACGTGTATGAAATTTTTGAATAGCTTTAACAGACTCGGTATAGATAGATTTTGGTAAAATGAACTGAACAGGAATTACTACAGTGAAGATGTAATAATCCTAAATTATTAAAAAGGTGGGATCTTTTCGGTTTAGGTTCGGCAGTGGATTTTTTCATATTTTTGGTATAGACGTAGATTTTTACGCTAATTCCATTTCGGCAACACGTTTCTTGGAGAAATAAACACGAAAAAAGTTATGTGCAAGTTTATTACGTTTACAGGTTTCCAGAACGCAGAACGGAACACAAACCAAAGTTTGCTTCTTGCCAAACTGCGCAATATCGTTCAGCATTTGGCGCACTAGATCTTTGCCTGAGTGTTGGCGACGCCAGAAAAACTCGCAGAGATACGAGTCGATCATGGAACGGTGCGTACCACATGGGCGCTTGTTACCGCGTTTGAGTTGGTTCCCCTTCGACTCTATCCGTTGAGTGTGTGCTCCAGTTGAAGGGTCCACGAAGTTTTCGCTGTGGTTCACTGTTTTGTGACTGAAGCTGTACCCTTCGAGCTGTTCGATGCGTTCATACGCTTTCCATTTGTCGCTCATTATCGTCGTTCCCGGTTGAATGCATGTTTTGATGTTTTGAAAGAACGTAACAGCATCTTTCTCGCTGTTCAAATTCGTAAACAACCACTTCAAATTTATTTCCGACATAGTGCACAATATGAAATCTGAAAACTATGAAAAAACATATGAATATATAAACAGAAGTAGTTAGGTTAGGTTAGGTTAGGGTAGGGTAACTTTTTTCGTGTTTATTTCTCGAAGAAACGGATTGCAGAAATGGAATCAGCGTAAAACTCTACGTCTACATCAAAAAACATGGAAAAAGTCCAATGCCGGACCTAAAACCGAAAAGACTCAAAAGGTGTTCTGCCCTATCTTTTATATTCTATTTTCGGATCACCTGAAGATCAGGGACCTCAGCCTTCTTTAGATAGCCTTATAAGGCTAACTAACGAAAATATCACGACTTAACCTAACCAGTCGTTAGGTCAACTGTACGCCCTTACGATTGATTAGGTTAAGTCGTGATATTTTCGTTAGTTAACCTTATAAGGCTAACTATCGAAGGCTGGGGGCCCTGATCTTCAGGTGATCCCTATTTTCTGCTGCATATTAACCCGAGACTCGTTGGCACGCATATTCTTACATAATGAGTTATTATGTTGAGTATTATTTAGGTTGGTATAATTAATTACTGGGTTTAGTGCTCTGTGGTCTGATAGAAGGAAATCATACAAAATATGAACATTGTAAATAAGATCTTTTAAACTGTTACTGGTGAGACAGTGATCAATCCATTTGGTGACCACTCATATCGCTGAAATACATAAAATTATTGCTATTTATACATCACTGAATTTAATATGCAAATTATATAATTATAAAAATACTGTTCACAGACGAACATTAAACATATTACGTTTTCAAATGTTTTCAAACTGGTACAAAATATAAAATTCAAATTTCAGAAGATTAAAATTAAAATGCAAAAATTACATTAAAATACATCTTTATTAATGCATGGCGTGGCGCACTGGTGTTTCGAAACTAAAAGAATATAATTTATTTTCGCAACTGCTCTTAAAATATTAAAATCAGCGAAGTTTATGTAAAAAGTTTAAGCTATAAAAGAATTGTAATATGGCTGAAAGAAATCGCTGAAGAAAAAATTGAAGTAGTATAATTTCTCAAGAACTTCATACTATTTACGACACGAAATAACTACAGTAATTTAAGTTGAAGAGTTTTAAGTTTTCGGATTTTTTTTATAATATTGGATAATTTTATACGATGAGTTTGTATTTGAAAACTGCATAAGGCAATGCAGAAAGCGAAGTTTGTATGATAATGACAGTAGAAATGAACTTCATTACTTCGTAGATCTTTCATTTGGTATAAAAGATGAAGCCGAAAACACGACCGTACTGGTTTTGCTTAAACAACAGAAGTGAAGTCATAATCCCGAAAATAGCTTTGTGGGGGAAAATTTTTAAGAGAAGGAAGAATGGGCCGACATAATGGAGATTTCGAATGCTTCATAGAAAAACCCTCGTAAACTTTGTTTCATTACACCGTAAGACAAACAATGAGAATTGCTGCAAATCCATAAATGGTCGCACAACACGTCAAGTTCATTCCTGAGAGGTTGCGAAAGGTTATCAAAAGTGAAGGTTGACAGTTAGATTATTGCGCGAGTATTTTCGACACAAAACGACATATTTACCAATCTACATGGCAAATTCAAACATTCTCAAACACACTAATTGGTACATTTCAAGCTAATTTTCCTATCAAAACGAAACTTGTGTAAAAAAAATAATTATAACAACCAGTGAATCACTCCAGCCCTCATTGTAACCATAAACCATAAATATTCTCTCTATAAATTATGGAAGAATATCAATGAACAAACATATAAAAGTTATGTAACAGACTAAATTCCTCTTAAAAACCGCAAAAGTGGTTCATTATTGTTCTAAAATTACCAAACAAAACTATAATCCGAAAGGATTGTGGGATACTTTAAAGGTTTTAGTTAACGCCAAAAAGAGGAACGACAAATCCCATATCTTCGTTATCACAGGACGGAATTTCCTGCACTAATACAATGTTACAATATTTCAGACCAACAAAGACCCTAGGATCCACTCATGGTTGGTCTACCTAACTGTGGTTGTAGTTGTGTATTGCGCATGTCCTCCGTGGTGGCGGAGGGGACCTACAATTTTACGTGGGATCCGAACCACAAAAACCTTAATTTTACTACCTTAAACTATACCCAATCTATTAACATATGCGTCTAATCGATTTTTAAACGTGATATTTCGAAAAAACTATCTCTATTTACGTTATCGAACTCATTCATAATTTTAAAAACCTGGATTAGGTTACCCCTAGCCTCCTAGTCTGGAGTGTAGTCAATTTTAACTCCTTAAGCATACCCTCGTACGACTTCGACCTAAGCGACGGAATCATCTTAGTTGCTCGTCTTTGAGCTCTTTCGATTTTATCTATATCTTTGCGCATATGCGAATTCCAAAATTGGATCGCGTACTCCAAATGGGGTCTAACTAATGATTTATAAAGAGTAACAAAAATATCGCGTGATTTATACTAAAAATTCCTAGCTATAAAAACTAGCACCTTGTTCGCCTTATTGACCGCTGCTGTACTTTGTTTTGCCACTTTTAAATCACCAGTGACGATAACTCCTAAATCTTTTTCCTGTTCTACGCTTGCCAACTCCTTCCCTGACATTACTATACGCAAAATTACCGTTACGCGAACCTATATGTAAAATTTTGCACTTATCGACGTTAAATCTCATTTTCCATGTGACTGACCAATCAACGATTTTGGTCAGATCTTTCTGGATTTTATCTCTATTTTCGTCATTAATCGCCCTACCACCCAACTTCATGTCATCCGCAAACTTTGAAACTGTACTGACTAGGCCAACATCTAAATCGTTAATATATATAAGAAAAAGCAAGGGGCCCAATACAGAACCCTGAGGAACGCCTCTCGCTACATTAGCCCAAGACGGCTCCGCTCCATCAACGACCACCCTCTGTTTCCTACCTCGCAACCCTCTTCTATCCAATTTATCACTACACCCCTGATTCCATGAGCCTTAGTTTTTAAAATGAGTCTTTTGTGCAGTACGGTGTCAAACGCTTTTTGAAAATCTAAATACACTACATCTACCGCCCGATTACTATCGTAAACTTCAACCACGCTTTGAAAAAATTCTAAAAGATTAGTTAAGCAAGATTTTTTTCGCCTAAAACCGTGCTGCGTATTTCTAATCAAGTTATGCAATTCCAAGTGTTCGACTATACGATCCCTAATTATTGACTCCAGTAGCTTACCTACAACAGACGTTAAACGGATTGGCCTATAATTTTCCGCCCCACCTTTATCACCTTTCTTAAAAATAGGCGTTACATTTGCTAACTTGAAATTATCTGGTACGCACCTCAGAAATAGACGCATTAAAAATTTTTGTTAGCGGCACAACAATGCTCTCTTTTAATTCTTTTAGTTGTATGGGATATATGGAATCCGGCGCCGGTGATTTACGCATTTTCATTTTATCAATACAGAGCATTACCGCCCTTTCACTAACCACAATATTATCTAAAGTATTACCATTGTCAAAAGTTATTATGTCTATGACCGTAGGGATATTCGTTACATCTTCTATTGTAAAAACTGACGTAAAAATTCGTTTAGCAGGGTAGCCATTTGCTTGTTTTTCAGAAACTAGCTTTCCGTCAGGATTTTTCAACGGCCACAAGACACTCTTTACTGGATTCCTATTATTGACATATTCAAAGAATCGCTTAGCTATGGCTAATTTATTAAACAACTAGCGGAGCGACCCGCCGTGCCCGGGTAGAAGTTGAACGCTATATATATATATATATTGGATTGGATTTTACCAGAAGAGTTCCTTGTTCCATGCACGGTCTGTGTGTATCATGAAAGAGCCTCAGGGGACCATTCTGAGTTCAATCCCATATATATATATATATATGTTAACCCCTCCGTCTATGGCCCTTGGGTGGTTCGGATCGACGGAGGTTCTAGTTATGAGGCAGCAACGGATATTTCTTCTATAACATTCTAATTCTTTTCGGTCGCCTCTTGTTAAACTCTTGGCTACAGACTCGCCAGACTGTTATGCTAATATCTTCTATGGTGCTTGGGTTGTCTCTTTCTCTCGCTTTATGGGTCGACGATTATTAATTCTTCTCTTGCTATAATACTCTGATACTTTCTCTTGGTACTAAACTTATCGATTTTTCTTTTATAACTTATTGACTTAACTGACTAAGTTCTTCTGAAGATAGCCCAACTCAAGGGGAAAAATAAAAAGTTTCTCTTACTCTAATTTACTTCTTAAAAATTTACAGTTAGTGCTCTGAATTTACAAGGGTAGAGGTTCGACCTCTTTCGACCATGGCTCAGGCCGGAATCTAAAAAAATTAAGGAGGCAAGGGGCCTCTGCCCCCTCCTCGCAGCGAGGCTGCTAACAAAGGAGTCGTAATGAAGTGCTATAATGAAGTGCTCTAATGAAGTGCCGTAATTTTACAAATACATGTATAATATAAACCTAAATGTTTGGGGGAAGACAGTTGAAGGTTAAGTTTCCCCTTTTAAACACATGATCAGATGTTTGAGATTCCAAATAAAAATTTTAAAAAATAAAAATAAAAACTAATCGTATATTTTTGCCGAATCTTCATTTCTGAAGGCGATATCATTTCGTAATAGTACATAAGTACAAATTAAGTACACTACTGAGTACGTATTAATTTTGGTTCATTACAATTACGATTACAATTATGGATTGATTGTCCATTACAGTTCTATTAAAGTACATTCTTACATTATAAATTAAATCATTACATTTAATTAGTTTCATTGAAGTACATTACAAGTTATTAATTACAGTTTCATTAAAGTACATTACGTCGTTTACCATTCTTAGTGTTTTTATATATTTATATATGGTTATACTATATGGTTATACTAGATGGTTATTATATTTGGTTATTAGTACAACACAAGTACATGAGACATGACACACATGATATAACATAACGCATGATAGTTATAAATTCGAATCGAGCGAAAGGAGACCTTTTTTATCTTTGAAGCGTTCGATTCTGCCAGTTAGCGGAATTTGATAACTTACTAAGCATTTTCGAGTTCAATGCGGGAGGTGATATAATAAAAAATAATAATGAAAAAAATAATACGAGAACGTATTTTTGCGTTTTCGAACGAAGGCATGAAGTTTTGCATTTCATAGATTGACACGAGTAAAAATGAATATTTAATAAAATTTATATAGGATAATGATCAAGATGAAATATGGACGTATGGGGGCGGGGATATGGTCGAATAATAGTTATATTTATACTACATAACATATAAATAATGACTTCTATAGAGTGTACAGTTTTTATTATGATGATAAAGAATTTTCATACATTGCATACTAGAGATATAATGAAGGAAAATTAATGACGGGAAAATGTGACGTCATAGTTATTGAATTTGTACGTTAGTACAAATCATTATTAGGAAGATTTACATGAACGAATTAGAGACAAAGAGTGGGTATCAATGACTAAGAAGTACAACTGCGGGTTCCAATCCTGTTACATGCAATGTGTATGCATAATCTAGGGACAAGGGTGAGATGCAAGACAATTCATAATTAATTATAATAACTTCTATAACAAATGGAAAATGGATACGACTAAACCATAGATATGGTAGATCGTAGGGTTGTGACACGAACAAAAATAGGAAGCTACAAGTAAAATTATTATCCAAACTCGCGTTAAGCGATTTTGGTTTCTTATGTAAAAATGAATATTGATTATTCATTGTTCATTTTTTACATATATATACAGTATATATATATATAATATATATATATATATATATATATATATATATATATTTATTTATTTATATATACACCTTACCTCACAACCTTACAAAGGTTTCACGCGATGATTCCTCATTTCGCGAAGGTCAAGCTTGTCACCCCTCCTCTCGAGTTGGCTTGGTGAAGTAGTGAGTAGGCTTCTTGTGCTCTCCCCTCACATAGCCAGGTACGCCCGGCTCATCGGGTATTGTTCTGAGCCAGGCGTCTAGTCTTCTTTTGAAGATGTCCACTGCAACTCCCTTCGTGTTTCTTAGGTCTTTGGGCAACTGATTAAACAGTTTTGGTTCCTCTCACTATAAAACTATTTTCTTTCAGGGTTAAGGATGTTCCCTGCCTAACCTTTCATTTGGGAACACGACACCGTCTTCCTTTTCTACTTTTCACCGTTGTTTGGGGAGTTATAGGGTTCAGAGTAAGATTAGGGACTAGTTTCTCCATTATTTTCCAAATGTAAATAATGGTGTATCTCTCTCTTCTCCTTTCCAGTGAATATAGGTCTAGTTCGCGTAACCTTTCCCAGTAATTTAGTTCTTTGCACCCATTGATCTTGGCTGTGAAGCTTCTCTGGATCCCTTCCAGCTGTCTAATGTCTTCTTTTTTATGAGGATGTTAGGACCGAGCAGTATTCCAATTTGGGTATGATCAGGGTTTTCAGTAGAGGAATCATTACATTCCTATCCCTTCGTTTAAAGGTTCTCAATATCTGTCCCGTTATTCTCTTTGCTCTGTTTACTGCTATCTTATTTTGTGTTTCAAATTTCGCATCATCTGTCATTACAACCCCGAATTTCTCTGAATTTCGTTTCCATTTTGGGTATAATATTCCATGGATTTTAGGTCTTCTCTTTCTATATTGTTGTCTTCCGTCCACTTGTAGATTCTATTTATGTCAGTTTGTAGAGATCCTATATCTTCTGGGTTTCTTATTTTTCTACTGATCTTTGTGTCATCCGCAAAGGATGTTACTGTGCTGTCTCTGGTAACGTCTTCATCTATGTCAGTTAGCATGATTATGTAGAGTAGTGGAGCTAATACTGTTCCTTCTGGTACTGAGTTGAGGACCTCTGATTCTGATGAAGATACTCCTTGTAATGTAACGACTTTCCGCCGCTCACTAAGGAAATTATATATCCATTTCCCTACTTTTCTTGTTATTCCCATCAATTTCAGTTTATATATTATGATTCCATGGTCACACTTGTCGAACGCTTTAGCAAAGTCTGAGTATAGTAAATCATAATTTTCATTACTTTCAAGTGCATCAATAATGTTGTTGTAGTGTTCTATTAGTTGTGATAGGCATGATCTGCCTGACCGAAACCCGTGTTGGTTATCATTGAATTTTTTCTGAGTTTCCAAAAAGTCAGATTTTCTGTCTAACTATTCTTTCAAATATTTTAGTGAGATGAGATGTAAGCGACACTGGCCTATAGTTCTTGGCCTCAGATCGATCTCCTCCTTTATATATTGGAACTATGTTTGCGCTCTTCAGGATGCTCGGTATTTCTCCCGTGTCTGGTGATAGTCTCCATATCCAGTATAGGGGCTCAGCGATTGCATTCTTGCAGTTTTTGATCAGTGTGGCATTCCATTTATCCGGTCCTGCTGCTGAGTGTGTTTTTAGTTTCCCTATGGCTTGTAAGGGGTTCCAAAAAACCTTAGCTCCCCCATTTGCACCTTACATGTTTACTTATATCGAAATAGTTTTTAGTGATTATAAAAGTATATAAAATTCTTTATTTATTGCAGGTATTAAAATTACTCTAGCTGATAAAGTGATAATATAATGGCTTCTCAATTAATTGGTGATTCGGAGAGGCAACGTGTGATAGATCGCATACGAGCAATAACATTTCGGGAAGCTCGTGATGCTGGAGCCACCTTTATAACACGTTCATGGGTTGCCAAAAAGTTGCGAAGAAGTGAGGACTTCGTCAAAAGAAATTGGAATAAAACTTTGGATGAATGTGAAATAGATACAACCAAATCTTGGCGCCCAAATTTGCCACTCTCTCAGGAAACAAAGGACATAATTGAAAGCGGTACGCGTAAGCGGAAAAACAGCTGTGCTAAACTTTCTAGAGAGATCGAATTTGTTGAGAGGAAAGATCGTTAGTGGTGAGATTATTCGACTGTACCGTCATAGGCAAGGTTTAAAGCGTGGCCGGACAGTTTGCCTACGGACAGTTTGCCTACGGACAGTTTGCCTACTGGACAGTTTGCTACTATTATGCCTATGGACACCATGCCGATGTGGTATATTTATCCTTACCTTATTTAACTTATTTAACTTATTTAACTTCAGATTCATGCAAAAGAATTAATTCAAAATTAAAATGTGTTGTTGCCCTTAATAGCATAAATGTCTGAAAATATATCAAGTGAGAAAGGGAAACAGAAGTTTTCACATAATGGATATTTGTATGTGTTTGATAAATGTAGCAAGCGCGACCCTTCGTTACTTTTTGGCTGTGCGAGCAAAAGAGTCAGTGTATTATAAGGTGTATATATAATATGGGTACTTTTCCGTTATCTGCCCCATTGACGATTGGTTAGGTTCAGTCATGATATTTTCATTAAAACTATAAAAATATCACAACTTAACCTAACCAATCGTCACTGACCGGTTAGGTCAACTGTACGCCCTTGACGATTGGTTAGGTTAAGTCGTGATATTTTCGTTAGTTTTAACGAAAATATCACGACTTAACCTAACCAATCGTCAAGGGGGCAGATAACGGAAAAGTACCCATATTATATATACACACCTTATAATACACTGACTCTTTTGCTCGCACCGCCAAAAAAGTAACGAAGGGTCGCCCTTGCTACATTTATCAAACACATACAAATATCCATTATGTGAAAACTTCTGTTTCCCTTTCTTACTTGATATATTTTCAGACATTTATGCTATTAAGGGCAACAACACATTTTAATTTTGAATTAATTCTTTTGCATGAATCTGAAGTTAAATAAGTTAAATAAGTTAAATAAGGTAAGGATAAATATACCACATCGGCATGGTGTCCATAGGCATAATGTCCAGTAGGCAAACTGTCCAGTAGGCAAACTGTCCGTAGGCAAACTGTCCGTAGGCAAACTGTCCTAGCGCCGGTTTAAAGCCTTGGCATGAACTTCCAAAGCCAAGAAAAACTCAACTTAACATCGATGACAGAATGTGGTTTGCCCATTATCTTGAAGATTGGGATGTGGATGATTTCATGCATTTAGCTGTCTCCGATGAATTTTTTGTTTGCGTAACACGTCGGCCTAACTACCAAAATGATCGAGTGTGGGCCACAACACCAGATGAAATCGATGACAATGAACATTATCGCGAATTATTAAAAAGTGCAGACTGTGTTGGTGTGTTTGTTTTGTTCACTGCAAAGAAGCTCATGTGGGTGCTGAAGCCAAATGGTCAGAGTTGAGATGGACAGTATTTTCGTGATATTATTCTATCCCAGCATGTCATTCCTTTTCTAAGAAACTCAAACAATGTTATGGATGTCGATCAGGTCACACTTCTGCACGATAAGGCCCCCTGCTTTAAGGCATTAGCCACTCAACAGTTGTTGCGGAACCATGAGATCGATTTCTTTGGAAATGAAGAATGGCCAGGAAATTCTCCTGACCTGAACGTCTGTGAACACATTGGATCAGTTATAAGGACAAGGTTGAATGTTTCTTGTTTCAAGAACCTGCAGCAAATCGATTTTCGAAGGATACAATGACGTAACACATTGAAACTGTTTTAGCAAATTTGCCTAACGATCAAGATCTATTGACGTCACTTTTGGCAAGCTACCCAAAGCGAATTCAGGCTGTCTTGGAAGCCAATGGCGGGAACACCAAGTTTTAATTGTTTCTCATTAAATGCAGGATTAAATTCTCTTTTATAAGGTATGTTTAGTTTTACTGTACCTCTAATGGTTTAGGCCATGGGCGGGGGGGGGCTAAGGTTTATTGGAGCCCCGTATAATATCATCCGTCGTAAAGTCGAAATCCGTTATACTTTCCCCTTGTGGTCTTCTTCAAAGAAAGCGTTTCTATCACATATCAATTTGTCAGTTTTTGGGACACTGAAAGATGATTCGTACTGAGCCCTTAATATTTCAGATACTTCTGTTAGATCATCAGATAAAGCACTGTTCTCATTTTTTAAAGGTCCGATAGTCACATGGTTTTTCGACTTTCTTTTTGCGAAATTATGGAAGTACTTTGAATTAGCCTTTATCGCTTCTATAGCGTCATCTTCTTTTTCTGTATGCTTCTCGATTAGTTCCTGTGTGACGACATCGATACTTTGTAGTTTATCATTTAATATTTTTCTGATGTTGTTATCTTTACAATTACTTAATTTTGCAGTCACTCTTTTCTCTTTCGAAACAATGCCCTCTTTTGTCTCTCGAACCTGCTTCTCTTTCCTCTTTGTTGTATCTTTGGGACATGTTTTTCCACCACAATTTCTAACGTCTTCTCCTTTAACGTCATTAGCATCTCCTCCGTAGTGTTGGCCTCGAAAATGGTTTTCCAATCTATTACTTCCATGCTGGATGTCACATCTTCCCAATTTATAGCTTTGGAATGAAAATTAAAAATGTCGAATTTGTTTCTTTCTGTTGTGCGTGTTCTTTCCTTTCCTGTTGCCTTTATATTAGTTGTTATTTCAATGAAGTTGTGGTCCGATATCATAGTTAAGGATATTTCTACATTATCAGTTAGATTACTGTTGTTTTTTAATACTAAATCTAGGCAATTGTTTTTTCTTGTGTTTTCTGTTATTTGTTGCGTTAACATAAATTCATCAGCTTGGGCAAGTATCATTTTAACCTGCTCCTGGTCTTCTCGTGTGACCCCTTGTCCTGGTGTATACATATATTTTTTCCTATCCATTTATATTTCATGAATGGGAAATTAAAATCACCAAAGAGAAAAATACTTGGGGTTGGAGAATGTAGATCTTTTACCAAGTTTCTTACCTCTGTAATGGAATCTGAAAATTTTGAGGTTGGCGTGTTTGGGGGTCTGTACATTACAATTAGTACCATATTTAATTTTTCAATTTTTGCTGCTACACATTCTACGTAGCTGTTTGAAGTACTTATTGCCATTTCTGCTATGTGCCTTTCGCGTGTGTAAATAGCACATCCTCCTTTACGTCTCACTGTTATGTCGGCTCGGAGGATGTTATAGTTGTCAATTTGTATTTCTTTTTTATCAATGCAGGATTCACAGTTTTTTACAGTTCGCCTGGCAGTCCTTTAGATGAGTTTCCGTGAGCATGCAAAGTCTGCTCCGGCTTCTTGCATGAGTCCTTTCATGTATAAAACTTTGTTTGTGAAATGGTTTGATTTAAGGGCCTGAATGTTGGCTAGGATTATTTTTATTTTTCTTTTCGTTTTCGCATACAGGTGGTTCCGATTTGTTTTCCAATGGGGGTGCCGGTTTCGTTGCCTTGTGGTCCTCCGAGAATTTACTCTTTTTATCTTTGTCGGTACCTGTTGTTCCGATACGGTAACGCATGAAGTGCCTTTGTTCGTACCTTCTGTCCGGCTCTCGGATTCCTATATTTGTCAGCTGGTTTTGTAATTGCTGGATAGTATTTAGCAGCTGAAATGTGTTGGCTGCGTCTAAAATATTGGCACTCTTCTTTGATGTTCGTTTTTTCTGTTCACTCGCTGCGTTCCTTTGAGGGTGGTGGTACCGGCATTTTTTTCCATATTTGCAACTCCCATATCTTGCATAAGTGTTGCAGACCGTAATATGGTGGAACTTGCATTTCTTATCAAATTTGCAGTATCCACTTGTGTAATGCGTGTTGCATAATGTGGGATAACCGGGCATATATATATATATATATATATATATATATATATATATATATATATATATATATATATATATATATATATACACATATATATACGCCCTTGACGATTGTTAGGTTAAGTCGTTATATTTTCGTTAGTTTTAACGAAATATCATGACTTAACCTAACCAATCGTCAAGGCTCAAGGGCGTACAGTTGATCTAACCGGAAATTCAATAATTTTACCGTAGGTTTCGATATACTGTGTGTATATATATATATATATATATATATATATATATATGCCCTGTTAGGTTAATTGAATGCCCGTTAGGTTAATTGTATGCCTTTGACGGTTGGTTAGTTACGTCGTGATATTTTCGTAGTTTTAACGAAAATATCACGACTTAACCAATCAATCGTCAAGGGCGTACGGTTGACCTAACCGGCCATTCAATAATTTTACCGTAGGTTTCGATATATATATATATATATATATATATATATATATATATATATATATGCAGTAAAATCACAGAATAACACGATCTTATTACTAAGCAAACAACCTTTTTCCCAGTGGTTGTTTGCTTATATATATATTATATATATATATATTATATATATATATATATATATATATATATATACATATATATACTGTACAGGTCGTCCGATAAGTGAGTGGCGATTCTATGTCAGTTAGCATAGTGTACTAATATCTTTGATATCTAATAAATGTCTATGCTTTTTTCAATTAAGCTAGCTTCACATGAAATCCAATTTTTTATTTTGCAGTAATTCATGTTTATTCCTGTTTGTTCTGGTTTTTCATTGTTTTATTTTTATTATTTCTAATTATTGGCGTTGCAATGGCTGAGGTAGACGCACGTGTTGATAAAATTTGTGATCAAAGTCCCTACACATATGAAGCACGGATATTAGCAGCAACATGGTGGCATGAATCTGGAAAAACCAAGCATTGCATGAAGGTAGTACGCGAAAGGTTTGAACAAAGATTTAATGATGTGCCACCAAAGGGCGAAATTATTAGAAAATGGGACACAAATTATTCACAACTGGGATGATAATTGATAAAAAACGCCGTGGTCGCCCCAAAGCAAGAGCAAGATTGGAAGATGATGTTCAAGTGTCAATTCGACAATCGCCAACCAAAAGTATTCGTAGGCGTGCATCTGCATTAAATGTTCCGAAATCAACACTGCATGATTTGATGAAAAAAGACTTGCATTTTAAAGCTTTCCGCCCAACCTCCGTTCAGTTTTTATCGCCACAAGATAAAATTGTCAGAGTTGATGCTTGTCAACAAATTCTCGAAGCTTTTCCAAGTAAAGCCGAGAGAGATCGTACGTTCTTCAATGATGAATGTGCCCTTTATGGCGATGGCAAAAGCAAATTTTCGTTTTTTCGGTCGAAAGAAAATCCTCATTATTATGAACAAGTAAAACAGTATCCCCCTCGAATTATGATATGGTGTGCAATATCAGCGCATTGTTTAATTGGTCCATTTGTGTGCACTGGTCGAATTAATTCAGGAAGTTATATCGACATGTTGGAGAACAGATTTCTACCCGCTTTAAGAAATACGAATATTCGCAACCCTATTTTTCAGCAAGATGGTGTTCCAGGACACACCGCTTTCGCTGCGCGTGAGTTCCTAGACAGAAATTTTCCTGGCAGATGGATCGGAAAGTATGGTCCTGTACCTTGGCCTCCGCCGAGTCCGGACTTGACTACCCCGGATAATACCCTCTGGGGAATCCTCAAGATGCAGATTAATGGCCGTGAAAATCAAAGTGAATCTGATCTGACAAAAATCGCAGAAGTTGTGTTAAGTGACATCAATGAGGATAAATAACTTTTACAAAAAATGTCAGACAGGACATGGAGACGCATACAGCTTGCTGTTCGTGTAAATGGCGATCAGGTTGATCCCTATGACAATTAATTATCGAATTAATTGTAAGTTTACTACTAATAAAATTCCTTCTAATAAAATTTTTATTATCCTTTATCTTCTATTTATAAATTGTTCCCGAATCGCCACTCACTTATCGGACGACCTATATATATATATATATATATATATACAGGGTGGGCGGAAAGTAGCTCCCTATTTTGGATTGGTAAAAAAATACGTATATTATCCATTTATTTCAGAAGAAATAATATGAAAAGGTAGGCATACATGGTAGGTTTTCTCTAAAATTCAATGTGGCTCCAACTCTTTCCACCAGCTTCTGGAGCCGCCAGGAATGGCGTCCACTGACTTTAGCAGGAACTCCGCGGGATGGAGGACATGACTTCCCGAATTCGGTCCTCCAGTTCTTCCAATGTCCTCGGTTTGGTGCGGTAGACTTCTTCCTTTACCCACCCCCAAAGAAGAAGTCGCACGGTTACCGCTGAAAAACGGCAGAATCGGTTCAGTGTAACGGTGGTGTGTATGACCTCAGATCAGGTTGTGGGCCCGTTCCTTCTGCGCAACACCATGAATGCTGAGGTACCGCTATGTTGCGAAACGAGGTCTGGCCGGTTGTCAGCACATGGGAGAACATCGACGATCTGATATTTATGCAAGATGGCGCCCCTCCGCACTTCGCTCTTGTTGTCCGTGAGTGGCTGGATGCCCACTTCCCTGGGCGTTGGATGGTCGTCGTGGTCCACATCAATGGCCAGCAGGAGCCCCGACTTGACACCGTGCGACTTCTTCTTTGGGGTGGGTAAAGGAAGAAGTCTACCGCACCAAACCGAGGACATTGGAAGAACTGGAGGACCGAATTCGGGAAGTCATGTCCTCCATCCCGCCGGAGTTCCTGCTAAGTCAGTGGACGCCATTCCTGGGCGGCTCCAGAAGCTGGTGGAAAGAGTTGGAGCCCACATTGAATTTTAGAGAAAACCTACCATGTAATGCCTACCCTTTTCATATTATTTCTTCTGAAATAAATGGATAATATACGTATTTTTTTACCAATCCAAAATAGGGAGCTACTTTCCGCCCACCCTGTACACGTATATATATATATATATATATATATGCCCAGTTGGTAAACTGAATGCCTGGTTAGGTTAATTGAGTGCCCGGTTAGGTCAACTGAATGCTCGATCAGATTAATTGAATGCCCGGGTAGGTTAATTGAATGCCTGATTAGATTAACTGTATTCCCTTGACGAAGGTTAAGTCGTGATATTTTCGTTAAAACTAACGAAAATGTCACGACTTAACTTAACCAATCGTCAAGAACGTACAGTTGACCTAACTGGACATTCACTTAACTTAACTGGGCATTGAATAATTTTTTTGTAGGTTTCTATATATATATATGACTTCGGAGGCCGACGCCACATAGCCTATGTTCTTATATACTAGGGCACTCAATATATTTTGCCCCACCCTTTTTTCTTAGCTATAATAATAGGCCATGGGGCTGAAATATCTTTTGGGCCGTAAGTTTGAACTTTCTGCGCTTCACATTACCGATTTTTCCAGTTTGAACCTCCCCTCCTTGTATAAACCGCTTTTGAACGCCCTTGTATAAACCGATGGTTAACGCAGTTTCGAAAAGGCGTCTGACAATAATGTGTGTCGTAAACAGAGAGCTGTTATCGAGTTCTTAACCGCAGAGAAGGAAACAGTTGGAAATATTTACGAACGTCTACGAAACGTTTACGGAGATGCTGTTGTTGATCGAAGCACAGTTGGACGCTGGTCTAAACGTGCGAGATCATTGGAGAGAGGGGAGCCAGCCTCGATGATGAGCCACGCAGCGGTCGCCCGGCATTGGCTGTGACATCTCACACTGTGCAACGTGCTAACAGCATCATTCGATCAAATCGGCGCGTCACATACAAGGAGCTATCACTGGAGCTAGGAATTAGTGAAGGAAGTGTGAATACGATAATTCAGCAACTGGGATACTCAAAAGTGTGTTCACGGTTTATTCCTCGCCAACTGACTGAAGATCACAAAGCCCAAAGAAAAGAAATTGCTTCTGAGTCGTTGGTTCGATACGAGACAGAAGGGGATGGCTTCCTTTCACGAATTGTGACTGGGGATGAGACTTCAGTACACCACTCTGAACCAGAAACAAAACGTCAATCCATGGAGTGGCATCATGCAGACTCCCCACGCAAGAAAAAGTTCAAAATGGCTCCCTCTGCAGGAAAGGTTATGGCCACCATCTTGTGGGACATGAAAGGGGTGATTCTGGTGGACATTATGAAGAAAGGACAAATAATAAACTCAGAGGCATATATTGCTACCCTACAGAGACTCCAGAGACGTATAAAGCAAGTTCGACCGGAGAGAAAACTGGAAAACGTTCTTCTTTTGCACAATAACGCAACACCACACAACAGTTTGCCAACAAGAGAGGCCATCACAAGAATGCGCTTGACTGTGTTTACCCCACCCTCCATACAGCCCGGATCTGGCACCTTCAGACTTCCATTTGTTTGGGTAATGAAGGATGCTATTCGTGGAAGAAGTTTCAGAGTGACGATGAGGTTGTTGATGAGGTTAAGAAGTGGCTCGAGCGGAACCCAGCGGACTTCTATCAGCAAGGAATAAAGGCCCTTGTTTCGAGGTGGAGGAAAGCCGTAGAAAAGGGTGGAGAGTAAGTGGAAAAATAAAAACTTGTAAAAAGGTACTTGTGCACAAAATTTCTGGAACTCACAAGGAAATTTGGAAAGAAAAAAAAAAGGTGGAGCAAAATATATTGTGTGGCCCTCGTATAAATATATATATATATAATACAGGGTGTCCCATAAGTCTGGAACCATAGGTAAAATAAGTAATTCATGTTTTTCCGTTTATGCAAGTGCCCATGATGTCTTTGAGTGAGGAAGAACGCATCCAGGTAATTCTGCTCGTAGAAAATCGGAGTCAGAGGGAGGTCGCTGAGGAATTTAACAGATTGCATCCGGACCGCGCGCCGATCACACAGCTGTGTCGGCAAACTTGTAGCAAAGTTCAGGGTAACGGGATCCATAGGAGATAAACCACGCAGTGGACCTCCGAGGACATCCACCGACGATGACACAGCCGCTACCATCATCGCTCATTTCACAAACAGTTCCCAAAAGTCTCTTCGGCGGTTGTCCGCTGAGACAGGAGTGTAGAAAAGCAGCATCTACCGCATTCTTCAAGCACACAAATGGCATCCTTACAAACTTCAAATGCTGCAGAAATTAAGCGAAGATGATCTAGCCCGACGGATGGAATTTTGTGAATGGGCTACGGAACAATGTGCTCAAAATGCCAATTTCCCATCCACAATTCTGTTCAGTGATAAGGCTGTTTTTACGCAAATGGTGAGGTGAACCGCCAGAACACCCGCTACTGGTCGCAAGACAACCCTCACTGGTTTATTGCTTCAAAGGAACAAGGTGTTGCTCGTGTGATGGTATGGTGTGGCATTTGGAAAGACCGTATCATAGGCTCCTTCTTTTTTAATGACACTGTCACAGGAAACGCCTACTTGCGTATGCTCAACGAGGAAGCATTCCCCAGAGTCTTGAACACAGATGGGGATTTCCCAACATGGTTCCAGCAGGATGGTGCTCCTGCCCATTACAGCATCCGGGTAAGAGAGTGGCTGCACCGACAATTCCCTGGTCATTGGATAGGACGTCGACGGCCTGTGGAGTGGCCGGCAAGGAGCCCCGATCTCACCCCGTTGGATTTTTATCTCTTGGGTCACTTGAAGGCGTTGGTCTACGCGGAGAAAACTCAGAGTGTTCCACATTTGCGGGAGCGCATCATCGACACATGTAACACCATCAATCCTGACACCATTCGCCGTGTGTTTGCTGACTGGCTATCTCGTCTGCATTCGTGTATCAATAATAATGGTGGACACACTGAACACGTTCTGTGAATAAAAGCCGTTTTTATTCCCGCTTTTATCATTTTTCCCTATTGTTCCAGACTTATAGGACACCCTGTGTGTATATATATATATATATATATATATATATATATATATACAATTTAGGGTGTCACTAGGTAATAGGGGGAAAATTAAACGATGGATATTTTCCTATGACACCCCCTAAAATTGTTCCATTTGGTGTAAAACATACGGAAGAGAAATTTGGTCCTGATTGGTCATCATTTAAAGGTCGCCCTCGTCACTGAAAACAAGACCCATTTGTTGACGTCAACAAGCTGTTCAGTGTTCACAGCTTGGGCCGAACCAGATAATAAAAAAACAAGGCAATTTGGTGAAATAACGAAAGTAAGACACTTAAAAACGCAAAGAATACAAACAGTTTATTATATAATCAAAATAGAAGACATAATTTGGCGAATAATGGTACAAAATGGAGAAGCAACAAAAGCAAAACTTCGAGAAATAAAATACATATACAGTAGCAGAATAATTGGTGCTCATACGCTGATCAGTGATTAGTTCTTTCGCGTCCTCACTAATGCTGATTTGTTCGGAGCTGGGTGTTGCTTTCTGTGGTCAGTGACAACTTGAACGAGGAACTGGAGCTGTTCTTCTTTCACTGTCAACTTTCCGTTCAGCTCCTTCACCAGAGCCACGGCCCGTTCTGCTCTGTCGTTCACCACTGCAAGTTTGGAGACCACATCCCGAGCTTGCACGTATTCAGAGTTTGACGTCCATGAACTGGGATGGTGGAGCAGAAAGCAATCTGGCAACTGAAGTTTTGAGAAGAATCCTCGGGTGTTCTTTGTGATCAGTTGCTCCAGTCCTTTGCTGTCACTGAGGAACATAGTATCAAGAACCAAAGGTCGTTTTGGCGGCATGTGAGGGCTTCTTGATCTAACGCTGCAACCATGCTGCACTTCACTTCCATCGATATCCTCTCATCAAAGAACGCCAGACCCACTGCCTCCTCCGAATGGTACCACAGGTGCGCAGACAGCTTCTTGGTGGTACCATCAGAGATCTTCTTGTGCGGGTATCGAAGGAGCGTCCTCATCAATTCCCAATCATTCAGCGGAGCTTCGATGGACAGATGAGCTGTTGCCCACGCTTTCATGTAAACTAGAACAGAAAAGAGGCAGATATCTCGAATTCCGCGTTCCTCAGTGTTCGTCAGTTTAAACTGTCTTCGGAAGAGCCAGATCTTGATGGCATAGAGCCCCTTAGCCATCCATCTCGCCCGGTGCATAGCACCAGGGGCGCGGAAGTTTAGTCCCTTGTATGGAACTCCTCCAAGAAAGATGACGGAAAGATCGAGGAATTCCTGATAGTCATCACGAACTTGAAGTGCTTGTGATTTTGCAAACTCAATGAGCTCCGTTCTATGCTTAAAAATAGCTGCTTTGGTGAACGCATCTGTGTCCGCAGTTTGGAACTGTTGCTGGTCAATGCGGGTCCAATAATCATGGAAGCGCTTGAAAAGCAGAATTTCTGGACCGGTAGATACTGAATCTAGCGATGCTGCGAATGCCGCCTGTAGCACCAACTTCCAGTACATGGTGTCTGCACGCGCAGTGTAACAGGTCACGTCCAACTTTTTCTTCCAGAAGAACACAAGTTCCTCCACGGTGGCCTGTGTTTGTCGCGGTTGTGTCGAAACACATAGATTTGACATGATCGGTCACTCCCCATTCATTCAGGCAATCTATGATGGCATTTGTTTGTGCCAGCGCGGTTCCTGACAGAAGTTTTGGCACCCCGAGGAGCTGCTCTGTCCCGGAGCCAGATACAAGAATAGGTAAGCGGTCAACATATTCTCGTGACGTCAGATCTTGCATGAGTTTTCCGTCCCAGTGAACAGTCAACGACTATTGCCTTGGAACTCGCTCTTCAGTTGCCGAGCCTTAAGGGTACGGAATTTTTCACGCTGACGATGAATGGATCCACGATTGATGTTGTAGTCGCTAGCATCATGCCCTAAGCTGGAAGCTGCCTCAAACAGCAGATATGTGGCCTTTCTTGACGAGAGTTGCGTGCGATCAAGCGCTGCCGCCAATTCCGATGTCATGATGTTCTTCGTTGCTCTTTGTTTAGACGCTAACGAACCACCACATGCTCCTTTTTCTTCGCTATCATCTGAGCTGGAGGATGAGGACTCCAAAACCGCTTCGTTGGATACTGCCTCCATTTCAGCTGCTGATCGCTTTCTTCGTTTCTCCTCTTCCTCCCGACGTCGAGTACAACCTTTGACTTGGCGCTGATGGGTCATGTCCAAACCTGCCATTGAACCTGGACGTCCTTTCTGGCGCTGCTGCTGAAGGAACTCCCAATCCTCTGGGTACTTGACCAATTTCTCACAATCAGCGTGGGCGATGTCAAAGAGACGATCGAGGCGTTCAATGAATTCTTTTTCTTTCGTCTTGTGTGAATCGCTCGTAATTGAGGCGTGTTTTTTGAGTCCTTTCCACTCATCGAAGACTTTATCCAGTTTGCTGACGCAGTGTGTCTCGAGTCTGGTTGAATGTGAGCTTTCTCCCAGAAGGACATCACTGCTCGAAGTGACTTCCTCAACGCGTCACGTATTGCCATTTTCTTTTCATGGTGAAGGTAAAGGAAGTAACCGAATGCTTGCCTGTAGGAAGGAAGCTTGCATCCTTTCACCTCATCAACCGCTGCCCCTAATAGGTATATACACTTCCGGGTTTCCATCACCAGAAATCACGTAGCTGAAATGAGAAACGGTGAATCGTTAAGTATTGTTCACTTTATTTCTCAGATATTCAGACACACACAGATACACACACACACATATATAGATATATAGATATCTAATGAACGATTATGGAGACGCCGCGCAAGCATTAAACTTTGGAAGGCGGGGGCGACCTTTTATAGTTATTCAAATAAAAAGATTTTTCAGTCACCATGTTTTTTTTACCAATGGAATAGATTCGCGGGTGTCAGCATGAAAATTTCAAACTTTGCATTTAAGTGACACCCTAAATTATACATACTCGTATATATGCTAGAACTCCCCTCATATTATGACGTGTCCATGATAGAGCTCCGCCAATTTTATGTCACTATCTTTTGTGACGTGTCTATGACGTCACTATCTTTCAACCACTCCGGAATACAGAGGCCTCCCGCGGCCTCAGATGACCTCGGAGGCCGACGCTACATAGCCTTTGCTCCTCCCCGGTTTCAGTTACCTCTATCCCCTAAGTCTCATCCAAATCTGGCCAGTGGTTTGGCCGGCCATAAGCAACAAAGAAAGTTCGCAGTTCGACCGTCACAAATATTAGTATAGATTTCTTTTCAAAGATAGGAAGCAACACGGCAGCAGGCATTCCAGAATCAGACAGTCACTACCAACAATATATGCCACAACCCACACCAAATACATTTTTTTTAACCAATCCTTCCAAACAAAACTTCAGCCACATTGAAAAACTTAAAAAATAAATGCGCAGCTATCAGTTTAATTCTAGTAAAAAAATATAAACTAATATTAGATGATATAGCAACCCCACTCACAAGACTTATGAAGGAGTCAATTGTACAAGGTGTATTCCCTGATTACCTGAAGGTAGCTAGGGTTTGTCCAGTATTCAGTTAAATTACAGTTTAGCACTCAACTGGTGAGCCCATTTTTTGGATCATATGTAGAATTCGGACCCCAGGTAACCCTAATGGAGAATACAGACCCCAACTTTCCCCTAATGTAGAATCCAGACCCCAACTTTCCCCTAATGTAGAATCCAGGCCCCAACTTTCCCCTAATTATAGATATAGAAGCAGAACCCAAACGAATCGTATAAGGACATCAATAAACAATTTAAAGGTTCATAGAAAATTTTATTATTATTATCACAAATAAAAAACCATTAAAATCACACAATTGTAAAATCTTATATCAAATGTAGAATTCGGACCCCAGCCTTCTTTAGTTAGCTTTATAAGGCTAACTAACGAAAATATCACAACCTAACCTAACCAATCGTTAGGTTAACTGTACGCCCTTGACGATTGGTTAGGTTAGGTCATGATATTTTCGTTAGTTAGCCTTATAAAGCTAACTAAAGAAGGCTGGGGTCCGAATTCTACATTTGATCCAATCTTATTAACTGACTCGAATAGTTAAAGCGTAGCTTAAACATGGCCTCGGATGTTAAGGCAAATGTAGAAACTCAAATAGTTAAAGAGTAGCTTAAACAAGCCAAATGGAGAATACAGACCCCAACCTTCCGCTAATGTAGAATTCGGACCCCAACCTTGGTAGGGGTCCGAATTCTACATATGATCCCATTTTTTTTAGGGTTTCTAGTGCAGTTTTGTCTCCTCTTTCCAAATACGGAATCTAAATTTGGCACAGGTTATATAAATTATATGTTGAAAGTTTCCATTATATTACGCCATATTTATAATGTGCCTCATTTATCTGTATTTTTATAACTTTAAAATTGTTTCATTATTTCTAATTTGTAATAATAGAAATTAATTATTATTAGTATTTCAACATACAGTATTCTGTTTACCATTTCTTTTTCTGTTATTTCTATTATTATTTCTATTATTATATCGTATTGTTTACCACTTCTTTTTCTATTATTTCGAAGATTATTTCAATTTTCATTTGCAATAACAGAATTAACTAAATATAACTTTATTTTATTTTCCTCTAATTCTATTTTATTTCTTAATTTCCTTTGAAAAAATAGAAATGAACTAGCAAAAGGTCGGCGCTACGCGCCGATTTTGCTCGATCTGCGGTGCTTCGGCTGGATTGTGGGCCTACGGCGTATTTTATTTTGAACATCAGTAGCCCTTTATCTGGATATCATTCCTATTCCTCTCACCTTGGGCCTCAGTAATTGGGGTGCCTGCGGCCTTCCAGTTACTGGCAAACCAATTATTCATTCAATAAAACTACAGAAAAGAACGCAGCCATGAAAATCTAAAGCTTCACAAATCTTAATACAATGAGCTCGGATTTGAAGCCTAAGATTTTCATGACTGCGTTCATTTCTATAGTTTTATTGACCAAATAACTGAACCGACAGTAATTGGGGGCCCTGCGGCCCGCCAAATCATAGTTTTCATTGTTTCGAGTGCATCAATAGCGTTGCCGGGGTGGATGTTGAATGCTATATATATATATATATATATATATGCAGTTAAATGCATATATATATATATATATATGCCCGGTTAGATAAACTGAATGCCCGGTTAGGTTAATTAAATGGCCCGTTAGGTCAACTGAATGCCAGATTAGATTAACTGAATGCCCGGGTACGTTAATTGAATGCCCGGTTAGGTTAATTGTACACCCTTGACGATTGGTTAGGTTGTCATGATATTTTCGTTAGAGCCAACGAAAATATCAAGACTTAACCTAACCAATCGTCAAGGGCGTACAGATGACCTAACCTGGCATTCAATGAACCTAACCGGGTATTGAATAATTTTACCATAGGTTTCGTAATGACCTTGATGACGTCATTTAATGTTTTAAAATTAATTATTTAATTTATTAACACCCACGTGCACAACCTCGGGACCTAATCAATATGTGTGTGAAATTTCATGTTTGTAACTGCTTCCATTTTGGAGTTATGGCTGATGGCTGGAACACACCACACACACACACACACACACACACACACACACACACACGTCTTTTTATTATTATTATTATTATTATAGATAAACAATAGACTGGTACAAATTTATAACCGAAAGACTTCCGAAAATCAACAATTTTTTATAAAGAAAAGGGGAAAATTGGTTTTGTAGGCCTAGGGGGTCCGAAATTTTCATGAAATGGAAAATAATTGCTATTTTCTTACTTACAGCGACAGGCATAATGATATTAGGATACCTAATAGAAATTTTGTAATATTTTAAAGTGGGGAAAATAAATAATTTTCTAAAAATGATCTTCAACTATAAAAGCGCATCTAATCAGATAACTTAATTAACGTATTTCTATAACAACTAAAAAATAGAATGATAAATCAATATCCTATCAAATTGTTTGTGTATACGTAAAATTATTTGTACAAAAGCCACAGTAATAAAACGCACAAAAGTCACGGTAAATAATTTCGAGTGTGGCTTGTTTAACTTTAAACTCGTGTTTATTTAAATTGCCCGTTTTAATTATGTAATTTTTTGTATTGAATCGATAAAGAAATCTTTTCTGATTTTTTTGTATTAAATCGATAAAGAAATCTTTTGTGATTTTTTGTATTGAATCGATAAAGAAATCTTTTGTGAATCGAAAAATGTTAAAATTATAACAAATATCAAAATATTTTGTATAAAAATCATTGAATTTTAGAAATGCATGTTTGTTTTTAGTTTTTGCAAAAAGTTCTTTATGAATTTAAAAAATATATACTTTTTTTAAGTTGAATCGATAAATAAATCTTTTGTGAATCGAATGATATTAAATGTTCAGTAAATATTGACTTATTTTGTGCCAAAATTATGGTTAAAAATGAAAAATTAAAAAAATGCGTGTACAGGCATGGGAAGAACTGTACCCCTTAAAGGGGGGAAGGAATTATGTTAGGGAATTTTTTTTTTTAGCATGGGCACTGCACAATAAAAAGACGCATCGAGTGGTGAAAACCGCATTGTTCTACACCAATTGTAGCGCCCTGTAGTTGTGCGCAAAAAAACTGTTACATATATATATATATATATATATATAACTGCAAACACGCAGTATAATTAACGTAAAGAACGACGCTTGTATAGGAGATATTCCGCGCAAGATCAGAGAGAGAGAAAGAAACAAATGAAAAAATGAGGTAACCACCCGGGAATCGAACCCGGGGTCTTCCGATTGCCGGTCAGATGTGATAACCATTACACCATGGGCCTCACTCATTCAAATGCCGTAATTCTTCTACATACGCGCAGAAACCAATGCCCCAAGGGGGCACCTCCCGCATGCCGTAACATTATATACATTTAACTGCAAACACGCAGTATAATTAACGTAAAGAACGACGCTTGTATAGGAGATATTCCGCGCAATGGTGTTATGGTTATCATATCTGACCGGCAATCGGAAGACCCCGGGTTCGATTCCCGGGTGGTTACCTCATTTTTTCATTTGTTTCGTTCTCTCTCTCTCATCTTGCGCGGAATATCTCATATACAAGCGTCGTTCTTTACGTTAATTATACTGCGTGTTTGCAGTTAAATGTATATAATGTTACGGCATGCGGGAGGTGCCCCCTTGGGGCATTTGTTTCTGCGCGTATGTAGAAGAATTACGGCATTTGAATGGGTGAGGCCCATGGTGTAATGGTTATCATATCTGACCGGCAATCGGAAGACCCCGGGTTCGATTCCCGGGTGGTTACCTCATTTTTTCATTTGTTTCGTTCTCTCTCTCTCATCTTGCGCGGAATATCTCCTATACAAGCGTCGTTCTTTACGTTAATTATACTGCGTGTTTGCAGTTAAATGTATATAATGTTACGGCATGCGGGAGGTGCCCCCTTGGGGCATTGGTTTCTGCGCGTATGTAGAAGAATTACGGCATTTGAATGAGTGAGGCCCATGGTGTAATGGTTATCATATCTGACCGGCAATCGGAAGACCCCGGGTTCGATTCCCGGGTGGTTACCTCATTTTTTCATTTGTTTCGTTCTCTCTCTCATCTTGCGCGGAATATCTCCTATACAAGCGTCGTTCTTTACCTTGATATATATATATATATATATATACAGGCCCGGATTTAGCTATAGGCGAACTAGGCGATCGCCTAGGGCTCGCGCCAAAGGGGGCCTCGCTCAAGCCGTTTTGCGCGTTCTGTTCAAGTGATATTAATGATTTAGAACTCTATGAAGAACTTAAAGTACTTTGCAGGTTTATACCTCAGAAAACAGATCTCGGAAATGCCCTTGTTTATATAGTGCAAAAACAACTAAGTGAGATTTATCCTAATGTTTATGTTGCACTTCGAATAGTATTAACCATCCCAGTTACTGTTGCTTCGGCTGAAAGAAGTTTCTCGTGTCTCAAACTTATTAAAACATATTTGCGTTCCACCATGTCTCAAGCGAGATTGCAATCATTAGCTATATTATCAATAGAAAACGATATAACAAATTCATTAGATTATTCTCAATTAATTGAAGAGTTTAGCTCGAAGAGAAGTAGAAAAGCATTGCTGTAATATTCAAGGAACATCTGAACCAAATATTAAAGCATTAATATTTAGCCTGATAAGTCGATCGCTCACTATTATAAAAAATGAAATGTCAACATCTCTTACACATCGCATATGAAAAACGTTTGTATACTATGGAAAGTCATTACCTATAATATTATATAAATCTTAGAAATCATTGTCTTATATTTTCGATACAAATCTTGATTCATATTATAATTTATACTTATTTGTATGGTTTATTTATATTTCTTATAGAATTTCCATGCGTGATTATTTTGGTTTGGTTTAATTTTTAAGTGCTGGCATAGTTCTGTCTATGCGGGATTCTAATATTGCTGGTATAGTACCGATAATTAAGTCCATATTTTCATATATATAGGCCTAGGGCCTCGCAACTTCTAGATCCGGCCCTGTATATATATATATATATATATATATATATATATAATATATATATATATATATATATATATATATATATATATATATATATATATATATATATAAGGCTTCATTTCTGAAATAGTATATTAGATCTCAAGGATTTTTGCCTGAAAAGCAGTCATGCGTCCCAACGACATATTCAGATAAGAATGCTGTTGTTAGACTACTTCCCACTAAAAATACAAAATTAAACGTTAATGTCAACATTGTGTAAATCTATATGGATGTGATGTATATATTATGTAATGTATTCTTTCTGAATAAAGATTATTATTATTATTATTATTATTATTATTATAAAAATATTTATTTATCTATTTTCTTTGCTAGATTTCATTAATTAGATAGGCATGTTTCGACAATTTCTCAGGGGATAATAAAGTACGTATACACGAACTGAAGCCAGCATAACAAATAAAATCCACAGACTGATTAGAAATTAATCTTCTTTAAACGGGGATTTGTACAATCGTGTAAAAAAGTAATCTATCATAATATTAATTCCGACTTAAATAAAGTCTTTCAAGCGGGTGTAATGAGGTGGAGCCCCATCTTCCTGAAGCCAAAAGTTCATTCTGGCTTGCAGAGGCATTTCATCCAGATAAGTTTGTAAGACTTCTTTTAGCATTGGTAAGTACGTGTAACTGTCTACATTTCCTAGATAAGTATGATCCTAAAAGTACGTCGTCATGAATCACAGCCCATACCATAATCTTTGGAACGATCTGAGCACGTGTATCTTCAATCCAATGTGGATTATCATCGCCCCAATATCGGAAATTATGGCGATTGACGGTGCCGTTTAGGTGAAAACATGCTTCGTCACTGAATAAAATATCGGAGAACAGCGTGGGTTGTTCTTCCACCCGTTGTGATACCCACTCATGGAATTCCACCCTACTGTTGGTGCTATTCTCATGCAGTTTCTAGATCATGCTTACTTTGTATGGGTGAAACCTACAGTATGTCGTTTCAAGATTCTGCACGCAGTCATGTGACTAGTTCCTGGGAAATTTTTCATAATGATCGTTGGGGCTGCTTTGATATTTAGCAAGAACATCAACGGAACTATCTTTGCCAGTAAAGGAACAAGGAGGTCCACTACGAGGTCTGACCAAAACACTACCGGTATCATTTAATCGCTTCAGTACCAGCAGTTCTGAGAATGAAATAATTTGCTTACAGATTTCACTATACTGTCAAACCGATCTCTCTGTTTTCTTACCACATGTTTAAAATAATTTATGCAGTCAGTATTTGGGAGTTGGTAAACAAAAAGGACTGTTTCAAGTTTATTAGAAAGAAAGAGGAAACAAAAATCAACAACAATAAAAACAACAACAGGCATTCCCCATTCCCTCATCTCTACGGGTCTCCATGGAGAGAGGTATAATACCCTTTCCCTCCACATCAAGCGCTGCTTCCCCCGGAAAGATCTCTCTCCGTCAGCGGATCAAGGAATTTGAAGCGAATAAAAGGTGGGAATGCCAGGCGTTTACCGTTGTATAATAAACAATTAGCTTTATATACTGTATGGAACCGTACCTATTTTTTTATCCTAAACTGCTTGACAGAAAAGGATGAAAGAATAAACAAACTAGAAGAAGAAAACAAATACCTAAAACAGTGTATGCACGCTCTTAATAAGAGAGTATCAACTATGGAAGATCGACTACAAAACCAAGCAATAGAAAATGAGAGGCTAAACAGCGACCTCAAACAGGAACCTCACAAAAACCCATACTTTCCCGGTAGACCCAGAGTCCCTCAAGGCTTCCTAAGTGAAAACTCCACCGAAATGGTCAGAAACGCCATCAAAGATAAACTCCTTATAAATATTCCTGAAAATGTCATTGCACAAGCACACCGAGTTGGGAAAAACAATAATCACACTGACTAAAAAATCATAAAATTCAAATTGAATGACCGGCTGTGGAAATCAGAAATAAGAAGTGCGGGTATAAATATCAAGGGTCTTTTCCGTTTGGGGAATAGCAGCTAATTTTAATGAAAATCGGTACACTAATGTAGTTTTGGTCACTGATTTCAAAAATAACTCTTTTTTGGAGAAATGAAAAACAAACATGTTAGAGCACTTTAAATAATTAATATGTGTTTTAACTACCTTAAACTAGTTACATAGGATTGTGTTAAATTTAGCCAGAGTCACAAACTGCTACTGTTTATGAAAAAGTGCTCTAAGTGTGGGAAAGTGTGTTCCTTTGATAAAAAACCTAGTTCTTTCGTTGCCAAAAGCGTCGGTCAAACGGTAAAAAGTGCAACTTTACGAAGCATACATTTTTTGAAGGATCCCGGCAGATCTGTAAAAGTAGCAGAAAAAATCAAGAATTAATGCCCAGTTAGGTCAATTGAATACCCGGTTAGGTGACTTGAATGCCAGGTTGGGTCATTTGAATGCCCGGTTAGGTTAACTGTACAGCCTTGACGATTGGTTAGGTTAAGTCATGATATTTTCGTTAAAAACACATTAATTATATAAAGCGCTCTAACATGTTTGTTTTCATTTCTCCAAAAAAAAAAAGAGTTATTTTTGAAATCAGTGACCAAAACTACATTAGTATACCGATTTTCATTAAAATTCGCTGCTAGCCCCCAAACGGAAAAGATCCAATATCAAACCTAATATATATACTAATGAATCACTCTGTGAATACAGAAAATAAATTTTTGATGAACTATTAAAACTTAAAAAAGAAAAAATAATTTATTCCTGTTATCTACGGGACGGTATAATATATGCCCGTAAGACCCCGGAAGGACAAAGAGCGTCGACTCCTACTCAAAATAACTTCAACAACTTTCAGCGCCATCTACAAATAGAATTGCCTTCAGCATAACCCACGTGTTAAGTAAACCTTTCACTACATACTAAAATCACTCATCACTCTTATATGTAATAATTTTTAAAAACTTCGTAAATTTATGTTGTCTTGAAATTATATAATTTTATAATCCTTATAATCTAATAATTTTGCTATTCTCGTAGTCCTTCAAATTCTGTAATCGTTAATTTTAAATAATCTAATTTATAATTATATAATTTATAACTTTTAATTTAATTTTAAACTAAGTTTTTATAATTCTACAATTTATTTATTGTCTTTATATTTTGTCTTTATAATCTTATAAATAGCGATAGAATTCTAACCTCCAATTATATTGGTAATAACTGTGTTACTGCAGGAGATTTAAATATTGATCTCACAAAGGAACATTCAAATAATAACGCAAGCTTCCTTCAGAACTCCATGATTGCAAGTAGTTTTAAATTAACTATTACAAAGCCAACTAGACTTCACAATGACGTTAGAAATTCGGCTCTGCTAGATCAGATCTGTGTGCGATCCCCGCTTGACTGCATCCTGGGTATAATTATGAGGTTGTAACATATATTCTGCTCGATTTTTTAGTTCATTCAGAACAAAAATTAAAGGACTTATAAGGACAAATTTGCTCGAATTTTTAGTTTATTCACAATAAAAATTAAATGACATAATGACAAATTAATCATCAATATAATTTCCTTCTTTTTCTATAACCTCCTCCCACCTGTAGAAAGGTTTTTTTATACCACGTTTGAAGAAATCCCTTAGTTTCGAATTAAAAAAGCGATCACTTCGTTTTCGATAGCTTGCCTGGATTGCAACTTTTGTCCATCTAAGTGGTGTTTCAGACTTCTGAATAAATGGTAATCTGAAGGTGCGATATCCGGAGAATAAGGTGGATGAGGCATTTTTTCCCAACGAAATGCCTCCAACTGAGCAGCGGTGATTCGAGTAGTGTGAGGGCTCGCGTTATCCTGGTGGAATAGAACACCTCTGCGAATAATTAATGTAGGACGTTTTTCTTGTAATGCCATCTTTAATCGTTGGAGTTGTTGGCAGTAGACTTCAGCTGTGATTGTTTGGTTATCTGGCAGAAGCTCAAAATGAATAATTCCTTGCATCCCACCAAACGCATAGCAAAATTTTCTTTGGATGGGGTCCATTCCTTTGCTGAGGTTCAGGCTTTGTTTCACGGCTAAGCCATTGATGTCGACGCTTAATATTGTTATAGAGGACCCATTTTTCATCCCCAGTGACGATCCGATTCAAAAACGGTGCCTGCAGTTGCCGAGAATGCAGTAATGTGCAAATATCGATTCGATGTTGAAGATTCGCTTGTGACAAATCATGCGGAACCCATTTTCCAACTTTCACTACTTTTCCTAACAGCTTCAAATGACTATGAATGGTCATATGGCTAACGCCGAGTTGCTGGCCAAGTTCTCTTACAGTTACCGTTGGGTTTTCCTCCACTGTTGCTTTCCCCCCCTCACACAAGGCGGAGATTTTTACAGTGACTCCAGAGACATAACCAATTTGTTAAGCAACTTCTTTTCAAATATCGGCTCCAATACTGCAGCGTCGATCCCAATTACAGACACACCACCGACAATACATACCACAACCAAATCCAAATTCATTTTCCTTTTATCAATTCTACCATACGATATCTCTCGAGCAATAAAAAATCTAAAAAATAAAGATTCTGACATCAACACGATCCCGGTAAAAATATACAAATCAGTATCCGATGAAATTGCAATACCACTCAGTAAGCTAATGAATGAATCAGTAACACTAGGTATATTCCTTGACAGTCTAAAGCAGTTGTTCTTAACCTTTTTGGGCTGCGACTCAAATTCTCGTCGCGGGGCTAGCTCGGCGACCCGTGCCTTCAAACAGTTCACTTGTAATAGATAACAAAATAAATAATGGTAAAATGATTAGGGGTAACATAAATAAATGATAAATGTCAATTTAATGACCCAATCAAAATGGCTTGGCATCCAATTTTTGGTCGCGACCCAGGGTTAACAACTACTGGTATTGAGAAAGCCAGAATGTCCTGTATTTTAGTCGGGAAACCCAAACACTCCACACAATTATCGCCCCATTTCCGCATTGCCAACTTTAAGTAAAGTATTTGAAAAAATCGTGTACAATAAATTTACTAAATTTTTAATCAAATACGATAATTTAGCTAAAGCACAACTTGGGTTTAGAGGTGGACATACAATGGAAGATGCCATAAACATGTTATTAGAAAATGTGTATCAGAACTTAAACAGCAAAAAACACTGCCTTAATCTTTCTCGACTTGTCAAAAGCATTTGATACACTTTCGCATGAAATCATATTGAATAAACTTCACATACATGGAATAAGAGGAAATAGCTTCGGTTAGTTTAAATCATATCTGTCAAATCGTCATCAGTACATCAAATTAAAAGATAATTTATCCGACAAGGTGATGCTAACTAGTGGAGTCCCACATGGATCTATTCTTGGCTCCAGGGCCGTTTCCTGGCATAAGCACACTAAGCGGCCGCTTAGGGCCCGTTGCTACTAGGGGGCCCTTAGACAGGCTCCCAGGTCATAGCTCAGTGGGCAAGAATAGGAATATAGCTGAAGTTATTATTAATATTATTGTTGTTATTATTATTAACCTTATTATTATTATTAGTCGTAACTCGGGACATATGTGAGGAAATGAATGTGGAGGCTGTGCTGAAGGAGAAGAGGCTCAGATCCACAAAAAAGCACTTTGCTTACGAAGCTCCTGACGAACCATTTACAGAAGCCTTAAAGAGGCTGGAAGTCAAATTTTTTAATGTGGTGGTGGATTGTGCCATCGGGTGAGAGATTCAAAACATTAGATGATGTGAGGGAAATATTTGGGGTTCTCCTAAATTTCACCACAATGAACAAGGAAGACTTGTCCTGCAAGTGTGGAAAGCTCCTAAGATACTGAGCTCTGGAGCTGACTCTGACATTGATGGAAGAGAACTGGCCCTCGAAATTAAGAACTTGCCGACTGTACCTTCACACAACATGACTGCATTGGAGCTTCTCTCCTTCACTCATCAGAAGCAACTGGAGGAACTATACCCCAATCTCTGGGTTGCACTAAGAATTGCCTGCACTCTACCTGTGACAGTAGCGTCAGCCGAGAGGAGCTTCTCTAAGATGAAGCTAATCAAGAATTACCTCAGATCATCAATGGGGCAGGATCGCCTCAGTGGCCTTGGCATCATAAACATCAACCAGGACGTTGGCAGGGAGATTTCATATGATGTTATTGATGATTTCGCCCAGAAAAAATCTAGGAGGCAAAAATTTTGAAGATACAAACTGTTCTGTATAACTGTTAGCTATTGCACGATTGTATCGTAGAGTTAGTAATTGTTTGGTAGTTGATAATTGCATTATCTTTTTATACATAGTTCTGTCATTTATTGTAAATAATGTATAAACTAATTTTCAGGAATTTCATGAAGAGTATTTTTTCTGTTTGTCTTCTGAAAGTACATATTTGTTGTTTGGACATAAATGTTTCATTAAAATTGTTTCATAATTGTTTTTTATTAACACAGCCATTTTTTGTGTGTGTGCTGAGGTGATGTAGTAAGGCGTGAGATGGTGGATGGAGGAGTGGGGCCTCAAATGGGTATACTGCTTAGGGCCCCCTAATGGCTAGAAACAGCCCTGCTTCGCCCATTACTATTTCTAAATTGCGTCAAAGATTTTCATCTCTCATCCAATTAAGTTGCGTACAATACGCAGATGATACCACACTTGCTTCTTTCCATTATAACGCAGACTTTCTGATTAATGAAACGAACAGGCAATTAGAAAATGTGCATAAATGGATGTGTGCTAATAAACTTTTATTGAACTTGACAAAGTCATCTTATTTGTTCATTACCACAAAACATATTAATACAAAGTGTCAAATAAAAATTTGGAATACTACTCTCACAAGGATGAATGAGGTTAAAGTATTCGGCATTAATTTAGATGAAAAATTAAATTTCAAAAGTCATGTACAACATATCAAACTCAAAATACTTATTATTTAAACTAAAAAAGACCCTTCCTCAAAACGCACTCCTTACCCTATATTATTCCTTCATCCATCCACATTTATAATATTGCATTACAACATGGGGTAGCCGAAAGAAACATATAAAACATTCTTTGGAAGTACAGGATGTCCATAAATGTTTACCCTGAAAAGAGTATGCTCTCATGTTTTAATGACGAATCTTACATCCGTTTTCTTTTTACAGGTGATCTCGTACCCGCTTAGAGTTTCTGTGCTGGTGTGTTTCGTCTACCGCATTCGCCGCTAGGAGCGCTGTAGTAGCTGTTCAGTTAAGATGGCGTCTGTGACAGAGAAGGCACAATGTGTTGTGTGGCTTGCAGAAACAAAATCTCCTGTCAGTGTTCAGCGAAGGTTCAGAACAAAGTATGGAAAGAATCCACCTGATGTGAAGTTAATTAAGTCGTGGATGAAAAAATTCTTGGAAACTGGAAACGTGGAAAAGTGAAAGAGAAGTGGTAGACCATCAGTTTCCGATGGGACGGTGGAAAACATTCAAACTGCTTTCACACGGTCACCAAGGAAATCGGTGAGACAAGCTTCATGCCAACTAAAGATACCGAAGTCTACGGTGCACAAGGTGTTACACAAACGTTTGAAGTTACACGCCTACAAGGTACAAATTGTTCAAGAACTGAAGCCTGATGACCGTCCGAAACGTGAACAATTCGCTATTGACATTTTGAACAGCATTGACGAGGATAATGACTTCTTGTTACGTGTCTGCTTTTCAGACGAGGCTACGTTTCATCTTAGTGGTAGAGTCAACAGACACAATGTGCGTATTTGGGGATGGATCAGAAAACCTACGTGTCGTAAGGGAGCATATTCGGGGCAGTCCGAAGATCAATGTCTGGTGTGGACTAATGCATGACCAGATAATTGGTCCTTTCTTCTTCACTGAGAACACTGTTTCCGCAACTGTGTACCTGGATATGCTCACCAATTACGCCATCCCCCAGCTGCAGGACAGGCAGCCAACTGTCATCTTTCAACAAGATGGGACACCCCCTCATTGGGCGCATGTTGTTCGTGAAGCTCTCGACGCAACATTTCCAAATCGATGCATTGGCAGGGACGGGCCAATCCCATGGCCCTCAAGATCACCAGACATTACCCCGCTGGATTTCTTTCTCTGGGGTCATGTTAAACATTTGGTTTATGCAACAGTTGTTCCAGATATCAGGACATTGCAAGAACGCATTACGGATGCAATTGCAACAGTTAACCCACAAATGTTGGAAAATGTGTGGCGTGAGTGTGAATACCGTTTAGACATTTTACGTGCCACTAGGGGTGCACATGTGGAAGCTTATTAAGTTCATTAACTATGTATCAAAACTTTGTATGTTTATCTACTTATGGTTAAAACTGTGTTTGAATACGAGTGTTTATTTAAAAGTTATAGCATGCTTTAATCAGGGTAATCATTTGTGGACACCCTGTATTTCATAAAAAATGTCTGCGAACTCTCTCGCATAATCACAACAAACAAAGCCACACTTCCCCAGTGTTTAAAGAACTAAATATTTTAAAACTAAATGACTTATACAAATTCAATGTTGCTGTCAATATGTCCAAAGTTATCATTAAAAATCAACATACGTCACCCATTCAAAGAGTAACCCCCGCCCCCATTAAATAGACCATCGTTATAACACCAGACTGCCTGCCTGGTGATTTCATACACAAACCTAACTATACAATAGAAACGGCAGGAAATGCACTCTTTTTCAAGGGAGCAGATGTATGGAATGCAATTCCCATGCATATCAGGTAGGCTTCATCATTAAATGTATTTCGCAAATCACTGAAGAAAGCACTTCATTAACTCCGACTGATGTATAAATTCACTACTGCTAATTTTATCATAGTAATCAATCTTGTAATCAACTATTTAAAATATGCTAATTTCCTTAAGCACCTTTAATTTCGTAATCTGTTCTTTTTTATTAAGCATCATTTATTTTCTACCAAATATAGAATAAATCATTTAATTTAAAATTATGTAACATTTTGTGAACTTCATATTGTGTATATTATTGCTATTATTTTTTTTTCTTATCACTATTACTATCACTTGCTACTTTCACTATTTTTATGTAATAAATACACTAAATGCCATTAATTTTGGCTAAAAAGTCTCCATGCTTCAAATGGCATATTCAGATGAGTACTATGAATATGTTAATGTCACAGCAAATATCTAAAAATTGTGAAACTGTCACTTGCATTCTTTTCCGAGTAAAGTTTTTTGAATTTGAATTTGAAATGAGATAAATCTTTTGAAATGTGATAGGACGTAACCAGATAATATTTTAATAAAACTTAATTCTAGTCAAATGCACTAACAATTAATATTTTGTTTTTACCAGTCAGGATACTCTTCTAAAATATGCAGTTGTGCCAGAGCAAGTGGTGGGCAAATGAATTCCATGAAAATATTGATTAAAAAAAACTATATTCACAATATAGCAATGAAAACAACAACGTATCAGAGAGGAAAATGTACTCTTTAATGGACTTACATTTCGTAGTGGGTGTTTGCTATCATCAATATATAAAAAAATAGTGTTTGGTGCATTCTTAACTAAATTACTCCGTGTTACTAATCATTCATTAACGAATATATTTCATTTATTGACTTTATTCATTACTCTATTATTTGATTAAACCAAGGCTAGTGCACATGGCTTGCCTTGTTTGTTTTCCGAATCTATTAGAAAACGAGGTTTCATAAGGTTGAATTTCCCTTGTTTGCCTTGTTTGTTTTTCAAATCTATTAGAAAAAGAGGTTTCATAAGGTTCATTTTCCGTTGCTACGGGGATCAAGTAGAGTGTGGTCACCCACCATGGGAAAAAGGAAAAAAGGAAAGAAAAAAGGCGGTCGAATAGCGGACAGATAAGTTTTATTAATACTTTTTCTTTTACAGATCTTTCGTCGGTAGCTTAATTAAGTATATATTCATTTAGTATAAATTTGTGTTACAAGAACCTGTTTCTGCGTTTCAAGAACATTCTTGCGGGTTTGCGCAGGTGACGGCACAATAAGCACGCGGTAGACCTACGTTGTAATTTATTAATTTCTAAAAGCTCGTTTTTTGTTTCGTTTTTTAATTACTTAAGAGCATGGCACCCTGTCAAGTACTTGCGGTCGCTGTGAAGGGAAATTTGCCGCTTACGCGTTTATAGTGGCTAATAATAATGAACAGTTAGTTTGCAGGTGGTGCTCAAGCATGGAAGTGCTGAGGAACAAGTTAGAACGTGAGAGGGAGGCCAGAGTGAGGCTTGAAGAAAGGGTGATGCTCCTGACGGCAAAATTAGAATCCCTTGAGACTCCAGTTACGACCCCTCCTGCCTCAGTTTCTACTAATAATATAAATAGTACTAATAGCCCTCTCTCTTCCTCTAGTTCCAAACCCTTCGTTCAAGTGCGTAATGGAGCCCCATTGAGAAAACCTAAGACTTGTCTACCAGTAATAACAAACAATAACTTTTCTGTTTTAGGTTTCGAAGATGATGATGAACCGGAAATACGACTCCTTGACGATTCCATTGTTCGAGAGCTCGAGGAATTCTGTGGGAGAAACCATCGTCGTAGGCGCCGTTACTGCTACCCTGGTGCAAGGGTGGAGGATATAACTAATAGTGTTGACCATTTTACAGACGGAACCTCTGAGGACACAACGTATGTTATTCATGTCGGTACTAATAACGTTTTAAATTCTAGATCGGATGAGCTGCTGGCTAGGTACAGGAACTTACTACAGCGACTAAAGGAAAAAAACTAATAAGTGTGTTTTAACAGGTATACTTCCTCGAATTATCCAACATAGCGATCTCTACAGCAAAGCGACCTATATCAACAATAACCTAAAGTCTCTTTGCCAACAGGAAAGAGTGCATTTGTGAATTTTTGGAACAGTTTCTACGGCAGGAGGGACTTGTTCCTCGCAGATGGATTTCATCTTAATGACATTGGAGCTGCGCGTTTAGGAAGACTATTTCATAATATTGTCTCTTCTTTTCAGGATGACGTAACTCGAACGGTCCCGGCGTAATTTCCTCAAATTTCCCCTGCGCTCGTGAAGGTGTCGCAATTACAAACAATTTGAAGGTTCTATCCTTAAATGCTCGTAGCCTACGAAATAAAATAAACGAATTTTTTCTTTAATTGCTTGTAAAGACTATGATTTAATTGCGATAAATGAATCGTGGCTTAGCACTGAAACACGTGACTTTGTAGGGGAGTATCAAATTAGAGGTTATAGACTTTTTGTTAAAAACAGACTAGGTAGGCGAGGAGATGTTATGTTGTATATTAAAGATAATATTGCGAACGTTATAGAAGTAAAACACAATTCCAGAACCGATAGATTCGAGTATAGCAGAACTTAAATTGAACGATTTCAAACTTGTTGCGGTTATACATAGGACCCCTAATCAAACAGCTGATACGGACGAAGCGTTATATCGTGAACTAAATAGAATAATAGGTAGTGAGCAGGCCTTAGTTATGGGTGATTTTAATTGCGCCAACGTGAATTACGATACAATGCAGGGAGACGCGGAAGGTAATCATTTAGTTAATTTTTTCGAGGATAGCTTTCTAAATCAAAAGGTTGGGGAACCTACGAGGTTGGACCGTATTTTAGATTTAGTAATAACTACGGATGATAGGCTAATCACGGATCTTCAATAGAACCGTTAAGCAATAGCGATCACGGATCAAATGTAGAATTCGGACCCCAGCCTTCTTTAGTTAGCTTTATAAGGCTAACTAACGAAAATATCACAACCTAACCTAACCAATCGTTAGGTTAACTGTACGCCCTTGACGATTGGTTAGGTTAGGTCATGATATTTTCGTTAGTTAGCCTTATAAAGCTAACTAAAGAAGGCTGGGGTCCGAATTCTACATTTGATCCGCGATCACAATATGGTAGAGTTTGTCCTCTCAGTAAGTCACTCGAAACCAGCTAACTCGACTAAAATTCCTAACTTCCAGCACGCAGACTTTTGTAAATTTCGAAATGAATTGTCACACGTCAATTGGGAAAACGTAATGGGGATCTCCAACGTAAAACTAATGTGGGAATCGTTTGAAACAGTATTTAGGATTATAAATGAGGAATGTGTACCGTACAAAATTAAGCGTGCGAAAGTAAACAACAAGCCCTTGTGATTTACTTCTAGAATAGAGGAGACATTGTAAAGAGTAGAGATAGGGGTTATAGGCTACATAAGTGCGATAAAGACAATTTGTGGTTACGAAACAAATACATACTGTATCTTTAAGGCGTGAAGCGAAAAGTGTAAAAAAGTTCAGCGCGAATTTGAAATCTCCATAGCTGGTGACGGTAAAGAAAACCCCAAGCGATTTTTTCAATACGTCAACAATAGAAATCCAGTAAAAAGTGTCTTGGGGCCGTTGAAAAATGTTGAAGGAGAGCTAGTTTCTGAAAACAAGGAAATGTCTACCTCGCTAAACGAATTTTTTACGTCAGTTTTTACTATAGAATATGTAACGAATATCCCTACGGTGATAGACATAATACCTTTGATAATGGTAATATTTTGGATAATATTGTGGTTAGTGAAAAGGAGGTAATGCGCTATATTGATAAAATGTAAATAGAAATCCAGTAAAAAGTGTCTTGGGGCCGTTGAAAAATGTTGAAGGAGAGCTAGTTTCTGAAAACAAGGAAATGTCTACCTTGCTAAACGAATTTTTTACGTCAGTTTTTACTATAGAATATGTAACGAATATCCCTACGGTCATAGACATAATACCTTTGATAATGGTAATATTTTGGATAATATTGTGGTTAGTGAAAGGGGGTAATGCTCTATATTGATAAAATGAAAATGCGTAAATCACCGGCGCCGGATTCCATATAGCCCATACAACTAAAAGAATTGAAAGAAAGCATTGTTGTGCCGCTAACAAAGGTTTTTAATGCGTCTATTTCTGAGGGGTGCGTACCAGATAATTTCAAGTTAGCAAATGTAACACCTATCTTTAAGAAAGGCGATAAGGTGCGGCGAGAAATTATAGGCCAATCAGTTTAACGTCTGTTGTAGGTAAGCTACTGGAATCAATAATTAGGGATCGTATAGGCGAACACTTAGAATTGCATAATTTGGTTAGAAATACGCAGCACGGTTTTAGGCGAAACAAATCTTGCTTAACTAATCTTTTAGAATTTTCTCAAAGCGTGGTTGAAGTTTACGATAGTCATCGGGCTGTTGATGTAGTGTATTTAGATTTTCAAAAAGCGTTTGACACCGTACCGCACAAAAGACTCATTGAAAAAACTAAGGCTCATAGAATCAGGGGTGTAGTAATAAATTGGATAGAAGAGGGGTTGCGAGGTAGGAAACAGAGGGTGGTCATTGATGGAGCGGAGTCGTGTTGGGCTAATGTAGCGAGCGGCGTTCCTCAGGGTTCTGCATTGGGCCCCTTGCTTTTTCTTATATATATTAACGATTTAGATGTCGGCCTAGTCAGTACAGTTTCAAAGTTTGCGGATGAAACGAAGTTGGGTGGTAGGGCGATTAATGACGAAGATAGAGGTAAAATCCAGGAAGATCTGAATAAAATCATTGATTGGTCAGTCACATGGCAAATGAGATTTAACGTCGATAACTGCAAAATTTTACATATAGGTTCGCGTAACGGTAATTTTGCGTATAGTATGTCAGGGAAGGACTTAGCAAGCGTAGAACAGGAAAAAGATTTAGGAGTTATAGTCACTGGTGATTTAAAAGTAGCGAAACAAAGTACAGCAGCAGTCAATAAAGCGGACAAAGAGCTAGGTTTTATAGCTCGGAATTTTTAGTACAAATCGCGCGATATTATTGTTCCTCTTTATAAATCATTAGTTAGACCACATTTGAAGTATGCGACCCAATTTTGGAATTCACATATGCGAAAGGATATAGACAAAATCGAAAGAGTTCAAAGATGAGCAACTAAGATGATTCCGTCGCTTAGGTCGAAGTCGTACGAGGATATGTTTAAGGAGTTAAAATTGACTACACTCCAGACTAGGTTAAGGGGTGATCTAATCCAGGTCTTCAAAATTATGAATGAGTTCGATAACGTAGATAGAGATAGCTTTTTCGAAATATCTCAATATAATAGGACTAGAAATAACGGGTGTAAGTTGACAAGTAGAAGGTTCGAGATAGCAGTTGCCAAAGACTTTTTTACGCATAGAATAGTAAATAGGTGGAATAGTTTGCCGGTAGAAATAATTACTAGCACGTCTATAGACATGTTTAAAAATCGATTAGACGCATATGTTGATAGATTGGGTATAGTTTAAGGTAGTAAAATTAAGGCTTTGTGGTTCGGAACCCACGTAAAATTGTAGATCCCCTCCGCCACCACAGAGAACATGCACAATACACAATTACGAACACAGTTAGGTAGACGAGCCATGAGTGGATCCTAGGGTCTTTGTTGGTGTGAAACATTATAACATTATATAAACGGAAACCCTTGACTGCGAAGAATGAGTTTATTGAAGCTCTCATATATGGTAAAATGAGGCAATGTTCGGCGTGAGTAATAAAAGGAGTGACCGTTCACCATTTATTGAAAGGACAGGTGGAGTTTAGGGAAGTGGTTCCCAACCATTTTGAAGCGATGTCCCACTAGAGCTGATTCGAATAACTCATGGCCCACCTCTCATGTTGCTAAGCTGTTATCATGTTTTTTTTTTATTAACATTTATTAACATTAATTTAATTAATAGCATGACTATCTCAAATAAGGGGTATTTTCTATACCAAATGATGAGAAGGAACTGTCAGGAAAGAGAATATGAGAAAGGAACGGAACACGAGGTAGGTATCGACCACAGGGGAAGATAATGTGACACTGCATCCAACATGTTGTGGTGACGTACCAGTAAATAACACTATGTAACAAAATTTTGGAAAATTTGTGTTTATCTTATTTTTTTGGTGTTTCTTTATGTTTTTGGATGGGCTGAATTAAAAAATCGGATTAGTTTTCTCGTGAAAACTCTAGTTTCTTCTGAAAACCATAATCTATTTTTTGTACCTAGTGGCTTATCAGAGGGCAAAATCACAATCAAGAAAAGGAAAGGAAAATAAATATATTTCATATTTAAAGACATATAATGTATATATAAGGTTGTAACATATATTCTGCTCGATTTTTTAGTTAATTCAGAACAAAAATTAAAGGACTTATAAGGACAAATTTGCTCGAATTTTTAGTTTATTCACAACAAAAATTAAATAACATAATGACAAATTAATCATCAATATAATTCCCCTCTTTTTCTATAACCTTCTCCCACCTGTAGAAAAGTTTTTTTATTCCACGTTCGAAGAAATCCCTTAGTTTCGAACGAAAAAAGCGATCACTTCGTTTTCGATAGCTTCCCTGGATTGCAACTTTTGTCCATCTAAGTGGTGTTGCAGACTTCTGAATAAGTGATAGTCTGAAGGTGCGATGTCCGGAGAATAAGGTGGATGAGGGTTTTTTCCGAACCAAATGCCTCCAATTGGGCAGTGGTGATTCGAGCAGTGTGAGGCGCGCGTTATCCTGGTAGAATAGAACACCTCTGCGATTAATTAATGCAGGACGTTTTTCTTGTAATGGCATCTTCAATCGTTGGAGTTGTTGGCAGTAGACTTCAGCTGTGATTGTTTTGTTATGTGGCAGAAGCTTAAAATAAATAATTCCTTGCATATCCCACCAAACGCATTGCAAAATTTTCTTTGAATGGGGTCCATTCCTTAGCTGAGGTTCAGGCTTTGTTTCACAGCTAAGCCATTGATGTCGACACTTAATATTGTTATGGAGGACCCATTTTTCATCCCCAGTGACGATCCGATTCAAAAACGGTGCCTGCAGTTGCCGAGAATGCAGTGATGTGAAATATCGATTCGATGTTGAAGATTCGCTTGTGACAAATCATGCGGAACCCATTTTCCAACCTTCACTACTTTTCCTAACAGCTTCAAATGACGATGAATGGTCATATGGCTAACGCCGAGTTGCTGGCCAAGTTCTCTTACAGTTACCGTTGGGTTTTCCTCCACTGTTGCTTTCAGCAACTCTTCATCTAACTCATTTGGTCGTCCTGTTCGTTGATAATTCTTTCAGATTGAAGTCTCCATTTCTGAACTTCTCAAACCATTCCTACACATCCATTCGCTTACATCATTTCCATAAACTCTTTGAATGTTTTTTGCGGATTCACTAGCGTTAGATCCTTTATGGAACTCATACAGCATCACATGTCGAATATGCTCTTTCGTGTGCTCCATGTTTCTTCAATTACTGTAATATCGTAGGGGTGGCGTTGTAATGTATGAAAAACACCAGAGAAAATATTCATTAGCCCAATCCTACACTAGTCTAAGTCATTCTGTATCGTGATAAAACTTGTGCGAACCTGTCGCCGCGTGTATTTTGCAACATTTCTGGAACTATTTCACATTATCTTGAAATTATTCTATTATCTATCGTCCGTTTACTAATCGAGCAGAATTTATGTTACAACCTAATATAATGTATATTATGTGTATATATAATGCGTATATAATGTATATATAATGCACCCAAATATAATATGGACAAATATGCTCACAAATCTAAACGTGTAATGATTAAAAATGTACATTTGAGCGACTTTTTCTCTTGTAGTCCCGTAGATTATCTCGTATTAAACACTAGATATAGTCGCCCATCATAGCTTATTCCCATTTTCCCTGATATCTCCTCTCCATGGTTTGGATATCTTGGTGAAAACGTTCACCATATTCTTCACTTACGTCACCCAAATTTGGTCTGAAGAATTCTAAATGCGAGTCCAGATTGTGTAACTTCAGGGACATTCTACAATCTAACCTTTGAAAGTGTTTGAGTAGATTTTCTACTAGCTCTTTGTGGTTGTCGTTCTTCTTGTTACCTAAAAATCCATGGACTACAAGCTGAAATGATGCCAAGCATTTTTCTCAAGCGCTCTCATTTTTTCTTCTAACTCTTTAGATGCTAACATGCGTCTGACTTGAGGTCCAACAAATATGCTTCCCTTGATTTTAGCTTCAGAAAGTTTGGGAAACATTGAACGTATGTGATAAAGAGCATCTCTTTCAGCATCCAAAGCTTAGAATTGCTTAATAAGACCAAGCTTGATATGCAGCGGGGGTAGCAAAATTTTGTCTGTTGGAACAAGGGCTTTGTTAAGAACATTGTGTTTGCTTGGATTAAGCTCATTTCTTAAGGGTCATTCCTTTCTGACAAAGTGCTCACCATCTGCTCTGCTGTCCAAAAGGCAGAGGAAACACGAATATTTAGTGTAACCGCCCTGTAGTCCAAGCAGGAATCCTAGCATTTTGAAGTCTCCACATACATCCCATCTATGTTCACTGTAGATTATTTTGTCTAGCAACTGCTTTACATTTTCATATTCTTCCTTCAATTCAACCGAATGAGCCAAAGAAATAGATGGAAACATGTTTCCATTATGTAGTAGGACGCCTTTTAAACTTCTATCATAGTTGAACTGTCAATAAACAAACGCCAATCAGCAGGGCTGTATTCAATTCCTATCTCAGCAAAAAGGCCATTCACATCACAGCAGTAGCAGAGAGAGCTCGATGCAAAACAGGAGTAGAAAGAAGCGTATCGCAAATGCCTATTCCTGGAGAAAGAGATCTTGACACTTGGGTTCAAAAGATTTCACTCTTTAAGGGGGACGTCATAATTTCTGCATTGGTTTTCGTAAGGTTCATATCCCTGACTAGGTCGTCTGTATTTTTCTAGTTGGGAAAATGGGGTGACGTATTGGAGCTTGCCTCGAAGTCAGCATCTTCATCTTCATCGGAGGATATTAAAGGCGTTTCTTCTATTTCCTCCATGGTGGGTGGGCATGGAACGGACAAATCTTCCTTATGGGGGACTGGGACAATAGAAGATGGGATATTTGGATATAGGACATTTTTTCGACCTTTACCTCTCTTGTAGAGTGAAATGTCTACCATGCAAGTAGCAATCATCGTGGTTTTCTCACTCCAAATGCGAGGAATAGCAAATGGCATGCCTTTTCTGGTACCTCGCATCCTTCTAATGTGGAACGGCAACTTCCACAGCAAAAGTGAGGTGCCCATGATTTATCTTGATCGCCCATGGGCATGCCAAAGTAAGCGTGATATGCTGTACAAAACTTCGTTCCTGTGTAAATTTTGTGCTTTACTTGCTTTGGATTGATGTAATGGCCGCAAACATAACAAAATGAATCTGCAGTGTCTGCAGGGCCTATTGGTAGCCATCACCATATAATTCTAATTCAAATATCTGAAAAATACAAAAAAACATTTCATAAACAGGAATAAGAAACCAAATTTGTACAAATATTTAATAATGGGCCTTAGTAGTATGAGTGAAATTGGGAGAGTGCAATTGCAATGTTGCAAATGTTGTTCACTGCTGAAAAGGGAGCGATGTTGCAAGGGGTATAATGTTGCAAAGGGGAAGGGGTGATGCAACAAGGGGGATTGGGGAAACCCCCAAGTTGCATGAAGGGGGAGAAGGTGGGATGGCCTCACTCCCCAAAGCGGTGTACCTAACCTAAGAGAGAAAAAGGAGGAGGAGAGTCTTTGGGGGAGAAGGTGGGATGGCCTCACCCCGAAAGGGTTATCCTAATCTAAGAAGGTGAACCTTAACCTAAGGGAGAGAGAGAGAGAGAGAGAGAGAGAGAGAGAGAGAGAGAGCATGTGTTCGCCTGGCCTTAGCCAGACGCATAATGCGAGTTCAGGGTTTCAACATCTTATATAGAGGGTCGGGAATTGCCAGAGAGCACTATTTATTTTAATTATTTATATATGAAAGGGTTGCCAGATAACACTATTTTAATTATTTATTTATATACGGAGGGTCGCCAGTTAGTTATTTATTTATATATAGAGGAGTTGCCAGAGAGCACTATTTATTTTAAGTATTTATTTATGTATAGATGACTATATATTTCATTATTTATATATTAAAGGCAAGAGAGATGTTCTCAATGCTTAGAGGGGTTTGCCAGTTACCACTATATATTTAAATTATTTATATATTAAAAGCAAGAGATGTTCTCAATGCTTAGAGGTGGTTGCCAATTACCACTATATATTTTAATTATTTATTTATATATTAAAGGCAAGAGAGATGATCTCAATCCTTAGAGGGGGTTGCCAGTTACTACCATTTATTTTAAATGTTTATTTATTAAAACTCATCGTGTAAATCCATACCATCTGAGAAAAAAATAAATACGAGATAAATTCCAATTACAGACATTGAATGAAAAAACAAATGACAGAAAATAAATATACAAGCAAAATAATAATACACACTTTATACGATATATATATATTCTTAAATAATTGTACAGGAGAAATCTATATACACAGTGATATATATATATATATATATATATATATATATATATATATATATATATATAACAGTTTTTGCATCTGTTTTCTGTGATTTTGCTATGTGTACAATCATCATGTAGTTAAAAACTTATTATTATTATTATTTAAAACACCTTGATGGTAAAAAACGAACCTTCTTCTCGACCTACATAAAAATTAGGTGGGTTGGTAACCAACGCATGGTCGTGTTTTGTGGGTCGATGGTCTAAGCGAAAACCGTGCCACTGGTGAAAAGACTGTACTCCTTTAACGGCTGCTGGTGTCACGGATGCCCCCATCCTGATTGCGGAATCGTAGGATATCCACGGTAGATCTGCCGACAGTCTGGCATGAACCCGCACCCGCGATCAGCTTATAGACACCCAGTTCACTCACAAGGTCTTGTGGGAGCATGAGTATGACGCACGGGTGTAAACAGATGGAGAGTACCGTCAAGAAATAAACACGATTAAGCGTTCAATGGTGCTGGATCCTCTCAAATGCGGTTTTAGCTTGTTCGGAGCGTACAAATCCCTTCAAGCTATACTCTCCGTCTACGGAGGGCGTGAAACTTCATTACTACGACTTCTGCTCTTTATACCCCTACATGATGAAGAACAATCGGTGCCCTGTAGGTGCACCTGAAAAACTGGTGGGACCTGACCTGCCCACCATCAAGGTGTTCTCAACAATTTTGAACAAGTACTATTTCAGTCTTTCTTTCGTAGATGAGCTCCCCCTCGAGATTTATGGATGCCAATCTTACCTGTCGTTATAGACCACAAGCTCATGTTTCCCCTGTGCGTGAAGTGCGCAGAGGAGAACAATGTAAGATCAGAGGTGTATATACAAGTCCTGAGCTGTCCCTAGTCGTTCTTCATGGCTAAAGAATAGTGAAGATATATGAGGTGTGGAGGTTTCAGAAGCTACCCAACCTTTTCATGCCATATATAAACACTCTTTTCAAGGATAAGGTAGATGCATCAGGGTATCCGCGAGGAGTTGATACCGAAGACGAAAAATCGGCTTATATTCAACGTTACCGTGACCGTGAAGGGATATAGCTTCATCGTTCCCAAATTGTGAAGAACCCAGGCAAGCGCTTTAGTGCATAGTTGTCTAAACAATCTTTGGGGAAAATTTGCACAGAATACTGGCAAGGGGAACGTTCATTTGGCCCAAAGATATAGTGAAGTCTGGTATTATACCAACGCTCCCGATAAAGAGGTCATGCAGATCGTGAATGTAGGTAATACGTACATAATAAAGTACATTACCGAATTGGCCACAGACACTTTGTGTGTTACAAACATACTTGTAGCCAGCTTCACAACGGCCTACGCACGCATCAAACTTTGGAGTCTATTGCATTCTTTTCAGCAGAGGGTTCTGTACGCCGATGCAGATAGTGTGATATTCACAGCGAGGGAGGGTGAATACATGCCGCCTATTGGTGAATTCCTCGGAGTTGACTGATGAGATCAAGGATGAGTATGGAGACATCGCATACGCTGACTCCTTTGTATCAACATGGCAAAAAACTTATAGGGTACGGGTGAGGGTGGGGGAGGATATGAAATATATCGTGAAGGCTAACGGTATCACGCTCAACCAGGCGAATCGGCGGGTCGTTAACTTTGAATCGTTGAAGGATCTAGTGTGCTTGGAAGATGAGGATGACCAGCCGCCCCATCTGACTGTGGGGACCTACAATTATCGGGCGCCGAAGCTGGGGTGTGTGAAGGAACTTCGGGGTACGAAGGTATGCCGTAACACCTATAGGAAACGTTACCAGGTGCTTGGTACTATGATACCGTACCCTTTGGATACCATAATCCTTGATTGTTATATATATATATATATATGTCTATTTGTTAACGATGTTTATTTTATTTATGACACGTATTTGTGAATATATACCTTGAATAATTCGATATGCTTATTAAATAAATCGTGTTTCAAATAGCGTTTCATTTTCTCCTTTGTGTGCGTGTGCGTATGTACAGGAGGAAGTTCTAAGCTCCGCTCCCTGTATGATCGATCAATGGTCACGTGACTTCTGCTACTACCTGGGCATATCTCTACCTCTGCGTGCTCAGTTGACCGCTACAAGGCCTGGAACTCAGACGTGCATTTGAAGAAATCCCACATAGACGAAAAATAGTAATGGCTACCTTTAATATTGCGTGTTCGACGTTTATGAAGCGGTATTAGGCAAAGTGTGAAGATGTGGTGGATACTCAAAGACTCCCTATCCCTCCTTCCTTTGATACTTTTAAGGCTACATTGAATCGTGCGAAGCTTGAGCAACAAGATTCTGGCGAGAGCATTGCAGGATTTCGTGGTACAAGCGACGTATTTAACTATGTTGTATGACTAAACTTTATAAAAGCTTACATATACCGTGAAGTGGAAGAAACAACACGTGTTGATGAGTGGTGTAAGAAGCGGTATTATGTCATGTTGCATCATACCGAGTACTCGTACCCTGCGGCTGAGAATGTAAATCTTGTATTTTTACCACTACAGTAATATATGTTATGACGAGGTTTGTAGTGAGGTTGTGGCTAAAGGCCTGCGTGAATTTTTAATAGAATTTAGAGACGAGTATTATCTGCCAAGCAAAAAGGAAAAATATGGGCATATGTTTATCTCATATAGTACGCCGGTGTGAATAAAATGTGTTTAGTTCGTGAAAATCCCTCTGAACGAGAATGTCTGATGCGCATTCTGGGGAATGGGAGTGGTAAAACATTAAAACCGATATTGTTTCATGTATCGCAGATGGAAAATTTCTCAAAACACCTACCCAGTATAATGGGATACAAGTATTCACATGAATCTTTCACGTTGGAACAACGCCGTACACGATTCATCAGCTTATGGTCTGACTTCTACTCCACACCTCCCGTCGAGCCGGTTCGCCCACCTGTGGCTCATAGTCATCTCAGAGCTTGAACCGACCGGACGTACTCCTCACAATAGAATAAGATGGAGCTTCCTTTGAGCAGCATTCTCAATGCAGTGTACGATGTGTCCGTGACGAAGTCATTGAGCGTGTTCAGGCGTAAAACCGATGCCATTAACTATGTACTGGAAACGACTTGTAGACAAACAAACTCTGGTAAACGGAATGTTGTTTATTTAAATGTTGAGGAGTCTTCGTGGTAATTGAGAAGTGGAACGAGGATCGTTATAAAATACCTGCAGATGTAGGCACAAGAAGAGAACAGATTAGTGATACCCCCTCATATGCCGTTGTTTGTACGTTGTGTACAAATAACGATCAACCATGCATTGATATACGATTGATGTAGAAGAATGCTTCTGATAATAACGTTCTTGTCCCTACGCGAAACCGTTTCAGCCTCGACAGAATGTTTGAAATCGTCGGTTTCCGCAAGCTGAAGCCCATATTAGACGCGCGTGTTACGGATATGCTTTATTTTGATACGGTTCTTCAATACACATACACCACTCTGCTCGACGGGTTTACTGAGTATAGGACTGAACAAGGCGAGAATGGTCTAGAGCTGGATGCTTATTTAAAAGGTTTAGACTCTTCGAAATATCATGAACTTTGGTACAAAGGACTTGAGCGGTACAGTGCCGAGCTCACCTACACCGTTCACCCTGAAGAATTGTATCTCTATATAATGAGCAGCTGTCGTTACGACTTAGAAGATTATTTCAACTGTCGTTATGAATTGTGAATATGAGTTCACGATTGAAAAGCTCGGATCGGTAAGAATAAACCCTCGATTGGAAAGGAGTGTTTATAAACTTGTATTTAATAATGATGTTGTGGCTAACGATGACCTCTTTGTACGTGCTTTTGAATGTATTATGTCCGTATTTAAAGATAACTTGCCAACCGAATGTAAAGTGGGCACAAAAATAGTATTGAACGAAATGAAGGCCATTTACATCGAGTATAGGCATCCCTATAACTTGAGCGGTGAAATAATGTTAAATCGTATTTATTGCATAGTGCAAAGCAAAAATAATGTAACTGTAGACTCGATCACGTGCGAGTTTAGTGTTTTAGTTAAGCGCAGTAGAACATAAAGTGTATGTATTTTGAGGGTTTTGCAGTATATTTATTTTCTATATATTTAATATAAATGTGTGTGTGTATAGATTTCTCCTGTACTATTATTTTGATGATTATATTCCATCGTTCAAAACTGTGTATTTCTTTTTATTATTATTTTTAATTTTATTTTTTTATTGTATATATATATATATATATATATATATATATTCTTCGTTCAACTTGTGTATTTCTTATACTATTATTATTTTTCCTTGCATATATTCTTTGTTTAGACTGTGTATAGAATGAACTAATTTGATTGTGTATTTATTTTCTATATATTTCATGAAATTATTTCCAATAATTCTTCTAAATAAACAGAATGATGTGATGGTGTTTTATTTAATTTTTTGGTTGTATATATAAACCATATTATTTAATTAAATAAGTATATATAATATATATATATATATATATATATATATATATATATATACCAAATGGCAGGTTATGCCTTCTAAACCGACTGACTGCTTAAGACTTCTAAGCCAACTGTCAAGAATATATGCTTTAATTAAATAAATAGTACATTCTGGCAACTCAAAAATAATAATGTGTACCTGAACAAGCCATTTACGCTTTCTAAGCCAGATTAAGCCTTCTAAGCCAACTGGCTGATTAGAACCTTCTAAACCAAGTGCAAAGACCAAGGGCTTTATTATGCGTCTGGCGGATCCAGGCGAAGGATGGTCTCTCACTCTCTCTCTCTCTCTCTCTCTCTCCTATCTCTCTTAGGTTAAGTTGATTCCCCCAGCTTGTGGCAGCGGGAGGGAAGGGTTCTTGCAACAAGGGAGGAATGGGTGAAGGGGTCTTGCAAAATGGGAAGGGGGAAGGGTCTCGCAAAAAAGGGGGTCTTGCAACATTGATCAACATTTGCAACATTGTAATTCAACTCTCCCATTTTGCGCCCATGCTACTGGCCTAAACCAATAAAAACATAACTAATAAACCCCAGTTTTGGGGACATTTTGAATTTTGCACTTGAAATTACTTTTGCTATCTCAGAAAAATGCCTTAAAAATGGCGAAAAAGTAAGATTTCTAAATTTGACCATATCATAAAAACTATAGTTTTCCGAGCAAAACCGATGCCAAATCTGTAATCAGCGTGGTCGAAACATATAGAAAAGATCGAAAATTAAACATAAACAAAAAAGTGTTGCACAGCGTAATTGATTAAACCACCACAAATATTGAAATGTCTAAAATATTCAACACTCAATTTTTATTCATACTGCATACTGAAAATTGAGAAGAAACACGTGTATGTATGTATATATATATATATGTATATATATATATATATATATACGTTTCCAAAACTGCATAATCACTAATAATGTATTTTTTACCTAAATGCAAAAAAGGCACAAACTTCACCTAATTGTTCGTCAAATGTCGCGATCTGTCAATAAAGTGTCGGAGAAATCGAAAGTAAGAAGTGGAAATAATGAAGATGGGAAAAAAAATTACATTTTCTGCTCCGTCCAACGTATCAAGAATTCGGAATTAATGAAAAGCCGAACATGCCAATTATTTGCACTGGGGAACAAATTTCAACTTTTTGTCTATTGAATTAGATTTGACAGTTAGTTCTAGGTAATTTGGGTGCGCTGAGCACGAATTTTTACTCGGTTTTGCTCTATCAGGTCATGATTTTGCTCAACACCCCTCCTCTTTCGTCGTATTCATAAAAAGGTTTTTTTCTCAATACTCGCTGTCTTTTTGCAGTTACACATTATGCAACTAGGTTTTTATCTAGGTATTTGTACCTATTGTTATGGTATTGTTGTATTATGTATATTTTTATATGTAACACCCTAAAAATATTTTTAATTTTGTCATTTTTAACCCATTTTAATATTAGTAAATTAAGCTAAAAATATCATAGAATTCTAAAATTTTCTCGAGCGTTCCTGTTCTCTGTAGAGTATTCTAGAGGGACAACTAAAATATATAAAAGCGACTCGTTTCCAGAGTTAATCAGTCAATTCAATCAGTCAGTCAATCAGTCAGTCAGTCAGTCGAGTTAGTTAATTAAGTTTGGGCATTAACATAATTTTGAATTGGCATATGATTTAGTGAGTAATTTTGTCATCGTGATTTAATATAGTTGATTTAATTAGACGTAATTTATATTGTACCTACTCATCCGTGTTTCTAGTTTAATTTCATAGATTGTAAGTACCTATTTCATAATAAGTACCTATTTAAACTAATTTTTGTGTTTATATTTCAGATTTTCTTAAATTTATATGAATTAAGGGCTTTAAATACCTTTACAAATTGGCAGAACAATCAAGCAATATGTCATCAAGCACTAGAAAGTTCAAATGCAAAAACAACCCTGATTCCTTCTGTTATATATGTGGAAATTTTACACTTCCACATCAACGAGCAAATATAACTGACTTCGTAAAAGAGCTTACTTAGCTTATTTTGGCATAAAACTGGGGGACCAAGATAAATCGTGGGCTCCACATAAAGCCTGCACTATATGCATTGAAAGACTGCGACATTGGACGAAGGGTTCGGATTCAAAAATACCTTTTGGAGTTCCGATGGTAAGTTTATGATTTCATAAAACTACGTAATTTAATCACTAGTATACTGTAACTTACCTAAATGTAATTGTAACTTAGGTACATAAACAAAAATTTACAGAAAATGTTTATAAGAATCTCAAATATTGCATAAGGTTGAAACACATAGAAATGTTAAATGTTTGGGTGATAACTTTTGATAAAATTCATAAAAACAAGTCTCTCGTCGCTTTTGTTAACGCTTTACAATTTTTTTTCCATATCAGGTGTGGCGAGAGCCTACTAACCACGAGACCGATTGCTACCTTTGCTTTGTCAAGACTTCGGGCTTCACTAAGAAAAATAAACATTGTATCGAGTACCCAAATTTCGACACCGCGATACGACCTGTGCTACATTCAAATGAGATCCCCATTCCAAAATTTAAGGGTCTGCCAACTCAAGAATTAGTTGAAGATGTTCCTGAAAATATTGTTATGCACTTTGAGGAGTCAGACACCGATTTTGACCCCAGCGTATTTGAAAGTCAAAACGATCCGCAAAAGTTTAACCAGGCCGAGTTGAATGATCTTGTAAGGATCTAAATTTGCCAAAAAAGGCTGCGGAAATTTTAGCTTCAAGACTTAAAGAGAAAAACTTGCTTACTTCAAACACATACATTTCATTTTACAGAAAAAGAGAAGAAGAACTTGTTAAATATTTTAGAACAGAGGATAGTTTAGTATATTGCTGCGACATAGTTGGTTTGTTAAAGAAGATGGGGGTTGAGTCTTACGATGCAAATGATTGGCGCTTGTTTTTAGACAGTTCGAAAAGAAGTCTTAAGTGTGTGTTGTTGCATAATGGCAATCTATACGGCTCGATACCGATTGGGCACTCAACAAAATTAAAAGAAAAGTATGAACATATAGAAAAGGTTTTAAATCTTATCAAATATAGGGAGCACGAGTGGATCATATGTGTTGACTTAAAAATGGTTAATTTTCTGCTAGGACAACAAGGAGGGTATACTAAATATCCCTGCTTCCTTTGCTTATGGGACAGCAGAGCCAAGGAAGAACATTATTTCAAACAAATCTGGCCAGCACGAACATCACTTACTGTCGGAGAAAAAAACGTAATTAATCCACCTTTAGTGAGCAGAGATAAAATCATATTTCCTCCTCTGCATATAAAACTAGGCCTCATTAAACAATATGTAAAAGCTTTAGATACGAACGGCGAGTGTTTCAAATACATAACTTCAAATTTCCAAGTTTAAGTTATGAAAAAATCAAGGCGGGAATTTTCGACGGTCCACAAATAAGAACAATGATTAAAGACAGCAATTTTCCTAATGTCATGAATGAACGCGAAAAAAATGGCTGGTTCTCATTCGTGACTTGATAGAAAACTTTTTAGGCAATTATAGGGCAGATAACTACGAAGAAATCGTAAAAAAACTTTTAAGGGACTACAAAGAGTTAGGTTGCAATATGAGCATAAAAATGCATTTTTTGAATAGCCATCTTGACCAATTTCCAAGTAATTTAGGTGATGTAAGTGACGAACAAGGGGAGAGATTCCACCAAGATATCAAAATTATGGAGGAACGGTACCAAGGCCGCTGGGATTCCCACATGATGGCTGATTACTGCTGGTGCTTGAAAAGAGACCTGCCATCAACAAGCAAATACGCTAGAAAGTCTTACAAAAGAAAATTTTTGCCACAGTGAAAGCTTCATATCTGTTTGTTTTTTTATTTTAAGTCATTTCTATCGTTATAATGTAATTTTACTGTAGTTTGAACTGCTTGTATTCATGAAACTTGAAAAAAAAATTTAACACATGACTTAATTTTTTAGTCCTAATTTGAAAAATCTGGAAAATGGCACATAGGCTGTCGACAAGAATCAGGACCTGATAGAGCCAAACCGAGTTGAAATTCGTATTCAGCGCACCCAAATTACCTAGAATCAAGTGTCAGATATCATTCAATAAAATACGTGTTGCCCAGTGAATTATTATTAGTATTATTATTGTTATTATTACCTTACTAGTCGTACTAATAGTAGTAACAAGTTAATGGATAGAATTCTATAAGTGTTCAATAAACATCGTGAAATTGAATATCGATCAACATTCCTCAACTGACGACTTTTTGAAAACTGTTGCGTCAAAACAGTTGGTGACGTACTCCATCCTTTACAACTCTTTAGGTTCCGATAACAATGACATCAACTCATTTTAAGCTCAAACTCTTTATAACTGTCCTTTAACATTTTCCATTATTATTATTATTATTACTATATATATATATTATATATATATATATATATATATATATATATATATCAGTGGCGTGCAGTGGGTGTGTCCACAGGGTGAGCGGTAGCTGCAAATATACAGATATATATATATATATATATATATATATATATATATATATATTACTGTATATATATATTATATATATATACTGTGTATATATATATATATATATATATATATATATATACTGTGTATATATATCTATATAATATATATATATACTGTGTATATATATATATATATATACTGTGTATATATATATATATATATATTATACAAGCACCATAACTTTATATTAGTTTTCGATTACTGTAGTAATATGCTGACTTTTTGTAATTTGACCTTTAACTGGGTAGGCGGCGCATACCCCGCTTACCCTGACTGCACGCCACTGATATATATATATATATATATATATATATATATATATATATATATAACTAAATACAATCGTTTGGCGTTAACCAAAATAAAATCAATGAAATGGACGCTACGCAACAAAGTGTAAAAACAAAATAAAACTGCTTCACTCCAAATATTTTGTTTTAACGGTGTGTTCTTGCGTATCCACGGCTGAAGTCATCCTTTCATCACGTTTAAACTCCTCCAATTCGAATTTCCGTCTTTCGAGCTTTTATGAAAGTAATTGAATGTTGATTCCATTACAAGTAAAAGCATTTCCATGCAACGAACGCTCGAGTCGTTCCAAAGATAGTTCTTGTCCGAACAAACCTTTGGGTATGTGCCTTCAACTCTCTGTTTCATCTCTTGTTGCGAGTTTGGGCCTGATCTGCCTCATTTGAAGGCTCTCGAGAGTTTGTTAAATTTCCAATTAGTTCATCACAAACAATTTACCCTCTTTCTATATATATATATATATATATATATATATATATATATATATATATACAATGAATAATTCCTATATAATTCTTATATTTATATAAGAATCCACATGTCTACCTAATCCTTGTATTTATATAATCTTTATATTCAAATTTTATTTTTACATTAGGACCAAACTCGCATAATGCGTTTGGATGACTTTAGTATTCAATGTATGTAAATTCCTTAACCTATTATTATTTATATGTTGTTCATTCGTACGTCCATTTCCTTCTTGACCTTTATCTTTTGTTAATTGTATTAATTATTTATTCAGCTACCTACTGTCTACCTATTGTCAACCTATTGTGTGACTACCAACATGTTTACAAAACTTTATGCATTCGTACATGTTCTCAAATGATCATGATCACGTACGTAGTTACCTTACATATAAGTACGTTCACATGTATACTTTTTATTTTTTCTTTAAATTATTAAATTTCTCGGAATAGACTCGTAAATGCTTATGCAAGTGTTCAAATTCCGATGATGACGGCAAAAGCGAGAGCTTCTGAAGTGAAAATCTCCTCTTGCTTGCTTCTAATTTATAAAACATTATGTGTGTTATGTTATATATATATATATGATACACACCCCATGTACTTTGTGTTATACTCCTAACATCCTAATTGTCTATAAATATGAAACACTGTAAAAAATAAATATATATATATATATATATATATTATATATATATATATATATATATATATCATAGTTAACTGTTTAATTGTAATTAACTGTAATAATTTAATATAATGTAATTAATGTACGTTAATGAAACTGTAATTAACGATAATAAACGAATGTGAATTAATTGGTAATTATAATCATAGTTGTAATAAACCAAAATTACAATGTACTCAGTGATGTACTTGGGATTGTACTCAATGTACGACCCGACATTATGTCGCCATTTAGGAATGTACACTCGGCGATATTATTATTGTTATTTTTTATTATTATTTTTCCGTTGAGATAAATTTTTGATTTGCTTCCTATTTTGCCAAATAACTGGTGACTTGTTCTTTTCAAAATTTCTTAATCATTTTTTTAGATTTAGCTTCATAATGAATCCTGATTGGATTTTTCATTGTTCATGTTTTGTATGTATTCTCTCTTCGTTGTGGAGGGTGAAGTCGTGTCTTGCCTAAGCATTTAATTATAAATCTTAAACCTTTAATTTTTGCTCATATGCATATTTTAGTGTAAAGATGCATAGTTCAATTTCCACTTCTAATTAACTGGGCAGATCCGGAAACCATCAGATCAGAAAATACGCGGTTTAAGATAAAAATATGGCTCCTCTTTCTATATCCTGTTTATCTGTTTAACCATTGCCACAGCAAAAAATTTACTTTATTTTCAAATATTGTGCAAAAATAATGCAGCCTATAGATAATAAAAAACGACACAAGTCAACATCTAATAATAATGATGTTAGCAAATTATGGGTATATAAACCCACAAAATTTCTTTCATGTTCATTCTGACTAGACTGATCTAACTTAGAGGCTGTAACATTTTAGCAGTAAATTACCGTAAGAAAAAGTCCTTATCTTCTCGTACGAACCTTGCTCTCTTCAGAGAACTTAGTCATTAAAACTTCCCGATACGTTATAAGAAGAATCAGGGAACCTTCAGAGAATTTAGTAAGCCTCCCAGAATCCTCCGAACCACTATAGAAGAACTCGGAAAGTAGTATAGAAGAAACTGCTGCAAGTAACAAATCCGTTGCTGCCACCTAACCAGAACCCCCGTCAACTTCGAACCAACCCAGGCCATAGACGGAGGGGTTAACATACACACACACACACACACTGTGTGTATATATATATATATATATATATATATGCATTTAACTGCAATGACCACGCAGTATATAAATGAATAGAAACGACATAATATTAAGGAACGTTTCTGCACACGCGGAAGAGAAATAACGAATAAATGAAAAATGAGGCGAACCGCCCGGGAATCGAACCCAAGGCCTTCCAATTACCGGTTGGATGCGCTACCGTTACACCACGGACCTCAATCATTCACAAATCGAAATTCTCCTACATAGGGCAGAAACCAATGCCCTGAGAGGGCACCCTCGCAAATCGTGAATATGTGCATTTAACTGCAATGACCACGCAGTATATAAATGAATAGAAACGACATAATATTAAGGAACGTTTCTGCACACGCGGAAGAGAAATAACGAATAAATGAAAAATGAGGCGAACCGCCCGGGAAACGAACCCAAGGCCTTCCAATTACCGGTTGGATATATATATATATATATATATATATATATATACACGATCAACACAAATACGAGAATATTATTATGTTAGTTTATACAACGGTGTATGCATAGAGTAATTGTAAAGGTAGTTTATCTATTCTATTTTCCATAAACTTTCTTTGGCTACTTTTCCAATTACACGATCAACACAAATACGAGAATATTATTATGTTAGTTTATACAACGGTGTATGCATAGAGTAATTGTAAAGGTAGTTTATCTATTCTATTTTCCATAAACTTTCTTTGGCTACTTTTCCAAACAATGGAATTTTCTTCCCCTTTTTCCCATACCCGCCTCTGTCGGGGAGGGAGCAGAGGGTAGGGAGAGAACCTTATGCTTTTCGGATCACCTGAAGATCAGGGCCCCCAGCCTTCTTTAGTTAGCCTTATAAGGCTAACTAACGAAACTATCACGACCTAACCTAACCAATCGTTAGTTCAACTGTACGTCCTTGACGACTGGTTAGGTTAGGTCGTGATATTTTCGTTAGTTAGCCTTACAAAGCTAACTAAAGAAGGCTGGGGGCCCTGATCTTCAGGTGATCCTGCTTTTCTATCTATCCAGTATTCTACTACTGCTAGAATAATTAAAAAATACACTACTTTAATAACAGGAACCTCGCAGAGTGGACCGAAAGGTTTTAGAGGCTTCCTCTTGTACTTGTAACTTTATAGTGCGCTAGTTATAGGCACTGGTTTATTAGGCTACTGATTTGGCGTAGGCCTTGATGTAATTAGTATTTTAAGTAATTAAGTTGACAAGGAATTTAGGAGTATCTGGGGTCACCATAGAAACTGATCGAAAGTGTAAAGATTTCGTAGGTGTTCTTTAATTAACAAAACAAATAAAGGCTCACCTAAAGATCAGGGCCCCCAGCCTTCTTTAGTTAGCTTTATAAGGCTAACTAACGAAAATATCACGACCTAACCTAACCACTCGTCAAGGACGTACAATTGCCCTAACGCTTGGTTAGGTTAGGTCGTGGTATTTTCGTTAGTTAGCCTTATAAAGCTAACTAAAGAAGGCTGGGGGCTCTGATCTTCAAGTGATCCCAAATGAATATTACTGTGAATAACATTTCAATTGCTTAAATTGAAATTAACAATAGTAATATGTATGAAATGTTGGAATTAAAGTTGATTCTATTGAAAAACAAATGCACAGCAAAAATAAGTTATTAACGAATTGCAAGATTACCCGCTCACGAATGCGAGAATTCTTTATGGTTGAAAAGGAATAACAGATAGGCTGAGCGAAGGGCCTCGAACAATAATTTGTTACATCTCCGAAATGAATAAAATGGCAAATCTTGAAGGGTGAGAACTTGGTCGATTTCATTCGCGTGAAACGTTCTCAGGAGGTTGAACTTTGTGTCAAGGGTTGGTGACAAATGGTCCTCAAAACAAAGCGCCTTTTGTAAAGAATGCCGTACGTGCAATCTCCCCAAATACCCAGTCAATACGGGGTGTCCCAAAAGTCCCTATCTATTTTGCAGAAATAATAATATTTTATGAAAAATTAAAGAACAACAAGCCAAATATATATATATATATATATATATATATATATTATATATATCTATATACAGTATGCAAAGAACCACAGGGAAATGGAAAAGGAAACACGAAGTCCGAGCGCTTTCGTGATATATTCATATCTTGAGGGACAAGAAAGATGTGAATATATCACGAAAGCGCTCAAACTTCGTGTTTCCTTTTCCTTTTCCCTGTGGTTCTTTGCTTATTAAAAAGATCGCGTGTTACCTTGTGATTTCTTTGCATATACACAGTATATGTAGAGACCGACCGGAAATTCCTTTCCTCACGTCCGCAAACATCTTGGAATCATCAGAAATCGAAAAACACACGTGGTGTTCAAGGAGAGAGAAACAAAAGGGTGTTTGTCTTCTTCAAAAGGCCCGCGAAAAGTTAGTGTCTTCCGAGCCTATATAAGTGAGAGTTCACTGAACTCGCCCTCACTTTTGCTCGTTACTCCTCCTCGTGAATCTCTTCTTTCACGTAGCGCCGTTCGACCTCAGCCTGTCTCATTCCCTCAAGCAACACTTCAACAATACACGAAGCGAATGAACACTTGAGGCGACCTACAATTTCATCCCGCCGGAAGCAAACATCACTCTACCGGCGTCATCCTTCTGGCCCTGGCTTCACTCATCCTTCACCACAATTCGGTCGGCGCCCTTTCAACTAGGATCTCATCAAGCCCTTAGCACATCCTCCTGCCGGTAGGCCAACACGTCTTCAGAGTTATCTACGGCGAAATGCAATACGGTCAAACTTCAAGTAGGCCCTCGTCAATCTTCAGAGTTATCCACGTCGAAACGCAGGACGGTAAACCTTCACGTAGGTTTCTTCAGCCTTCATAGTTATCTCCGTCGAAATTGCAGGTCGGTAATCCTCTTGTAGGCCCTCGCTCGGGCTACAGTGTTTTGTTACGTATTGCTAGAGATTCAGGATTCAAAGCTGAAAAGTCCACAAACTCTGCCTAATCGCGTAGGCCCTAAAAGGTGTCCTCAATACCGTTCAAACTAACTCTCCCGTTAAGACCGCAGTAGGCCTATTCAAGTGTTGCACCAATACCGTAGTTTTGTATCACCTTGTTATTGTGTTCATTCATATAACTTACTTATTTTGCATCCGATTGTTTATGTGCTCTTTTATGCATTTCATTTTACCGACCTACTGTAATCCATTTACTGTACCATACCGTACTTTCATTATTTCAGTTATTATTGGCTTAATTACTTATTCTGTGTTCACCTCTTCATATCTCATTAACTTACCTGAATTAGTGTATTTACTTAACAATTAGACTGTATAACCATTTCTTATTGCTAATAATCAGTCATCTTTAACAGAGTATAAATACCGTTATAGAATTGTTAATCACTGTGAACAAATATTTCATTTATTTTCCTAATTAAACACAAAACAACAAAGTAATTTCTTCTCCTTATTAAATATTGTTTGTTTGGACTGTAATCCTGAAGCTGGTGACCCCTAATTATTCATTTCATTTAATTCATTAATTATAGTAAGCCTACTTTCTTGGCCATATCACATTGGTGATTCGTAGGCCACTATATATATATATATATATTATATATATATTATATAGCAGTGGCGACTCTAGCTTATCAATGTTACTCGGGCTCAGTACAAATTTTTACCAAAACAATTTAAAGAACCAGCATGAACAGAAATATACGATACATGCAATGAATCATAAATAAAATATTTACATAATTTAATAAAAAATAAACCATGAACTTACTTTATTTAAACATAAATTCCAAGCGTCTTGGTTTTATAGCAAATTCCTGTAAAATCTTGTCGTGTAGCTGCTTTTTGCTTTCCAAGTCAGTCAGTATTTGTTTTTCGATCGAAATGCGAGCCAGGGATGACAGCCGTTCTTGAGCCATTGTGCATCGCAAATATGATCGAATTCTGTCTAAGGTTGAGAAACTTCTTTCATTGGCAACTGAAGTTACAGGGATGGTCAGCAAAAGTTGAATTAGCTTAACACTTTCAGACATAGCAGACAACAAATCCAGTTTATGAATTAACTCTAAAATGACATTGACTGACTTCATTTTTTAAAGTCACTGTCATTATACATATATTTCAGTTCGTTTACCAAGGATTTGCAATCAAAGATATCTGGGTATTTACTTTGTAAAGCGTTTACATGTTGCATAGGAAATGAATGAGCAAACATTTCAAACTTGTTCACATCAAGTAATTCAAAAAATGTGAATTCCTGAATGCAAGCAAATCGCTCTCTTAACGACACTAAAATGTTGTCAATTATTTCGAAATACGTCGCTTTATAGTTCATTTGTCTTCCCCTGACTCTTTTCCTGGGAGGAGGCCCGAGTCATCTGGTTGTGCAATGTCGCCCATTGTTTCTTGAACGATTTTTTCATAATGTTCATCGTTACGATGATTTTCGACAAATTGAATAAAGTCATTTATTTTATCCTGGCCCAACTTCATGTCAAGCTGCTTACACTGCAGAACATCAAAGAGTTTTCCAGCTTGGGATAATATGTTATGAAAACAATTTATGAAAAACATAAAAGTGAAGTCATTCAATTTTGCCAGCAGATTGTCAGTTTCACTTAGAGTATCTTCATCCCACCTTTCATTATTGTCTAAAATATGTTGAAATGCACTTTTCAAGTTTTCAAGCATCTGTTTTATGGATGACACAGTTCTAGATCTATAGCACCATCTTGTTTCACACAGTGATGGAATGCTGATATTAAAATCTCGAAAGACACTTTTCCGTTTTGTACTCGAAGATGTAAATTTACTAAAAGAGCGTAAATGAGAAAAAAACATTTTAACCCCATTCACTTTCTCAGCACTTTTACTCAAAACTAAGTTAAGCTTATGAGCATAGCAGTGAATAAAATGGCCGTATTTAAATCCTTTCTCCTTCAATTTTCTTTGCACCCCGTTTAGCTCACCTGCCATCACAGCTGCTCCATCGTACGTTTGGCTAACCAATTTAGTTTTAGCTTCACTAAAGGAGTTCAACACATTTTCTATCATATCAGCCAACCTTGAAGCATTTTTATCATCACTTACGTCAAAAAATCCTAAAAATCTTTCATTTATTTGGCATTCAGACACATATCTAATTATAATTGAGAGTTGGGCATGCATTGCACAATCTGTAGTTTCAGCTGCTTGCACTGAGAAAAAAGGAACTTTTTCAACTTCAGTATGAATTGCATCAGCTATGACACTATCTATTGCAGATATGATATCATTTTGTATTGTACTTGAAACTCCTGAAAAATGCTTCGATCCTTCTTTCGTGGAAAGTCTAGATGCAAAAACACTATCTATTTCAGCAAAGCAATGCAACAGCTCTCGATAATTACCTTTATTAAGGCTATCTTTTCCTTCATCATGGCCACGCAATGGCAGTTCTTGTTTACAAAGATATAATACGGCATTTGTTAACTGTTTTAAATATTGTCTATTTTCTTCAGCTGATTTGTTATACCGTTCTTTTTCAAGTTTTGCAGTCTCACTAAGAGCAGTTTCAATATCAAACTGTCCAACAGTCGGGTCTTTTCCATTTTATGGGAACCACCATTTTTTTAAATAAATATATTGTTCTGAAGCATTTTTTTATGCTGATTCCAAATATATTATTCTTTTGCAGGAGAAATACAAAATAAGAAAGTTATAGTCATTAATATTTTATTATTTATACGATATTTCTTTATTTTCTCATATTGCATAGTTTAAGTTAGGTTAGTTTAGTTTAGTTAGGTTAGGTTAGTTAGGTTAGGTTAGTTAGGTTAATTGTTTAAAACTTAATTACCTCTCTAAAGTAATTGTTATAATCCACGATTGTTGCTAGCCAAATTAAGTTATAATTTTCCATATTGTCAAGTCGAAGCAAATATTTTCATTCAAGGTAAATTAACAACTGATTTGAACTATTAGAAATAGGCTATTAGGCCCTAACTGAGCTTACGATGACGTTATCGTACAAATGACGTCATCGTGGCATATCATATAAATAATAAAAATTTATTGACTATAACTTTCTTATTTTTTATTTCTCCTGAAAAAGAATAATATATTTGGAATCAGCATAAAAAATGATGTAAAACCATGTATTTATTTTAAAAAAATGGTGGTTCCCATAAAATGGAAAAGATCCCAGTTTTTAGACATTTGTAATTATGCAAATGACGAAGATTTACTATGATGTTTGCAGTCACTTAGAATATTTTTATAATTGCTGTAACCACCATCTGTCCACGATTGATTTGGTTTCGGTTGAAAAAGCAAACATGGCCAACAGTATAGTTTCTCATTAGAGGCACTTGCACACAGCCAATCAATCTGTTCATACCACTTGATTTGAAAAGTACGATGGCCTATTTTAGTTTTCAGTGAAGGAGCGGGTCGGCCTAATTTGATAATTTCTCGCTTTTCCGCAATATTTCTCTGCCCAAATGGTTTTCTTTTAAATCTAACACAACATCCTTCTCCATTATGGGTAAATGTAGAGCTGTTTGAACACAAAAATATAAAATAGTTATAATACACTAGTTACACTATACACAAAAAATACACAACACAATGCTACAACGGTCACTTCCGCAGGCAACTAAACTACTGAAGAAACCTGAGAGGAGTTGCCAGTTATCATTTTTAGCATAGGCTAGCTATGTTTTTCGCGTCACTAGGCTGACGAAATTGAGCCTACCTGGACGAATTAAATTTTGTTAATGCAATATTATCATGGAAAGCAAACGTTTCATCAGTCAACAGTTAAATCATGGACATCAATGCAAAGGTTACTCCGTGAAAAATATTGAATAAAAGCCACTTGAAATTTTGAAGATTATTTATAACAGGAAGGGCGGAAATCACTCATCCCGAGTCCAGAAGCTTGGAGGATGAGCGAAAGCTTTCTGTTTAAAAAGCAACAGTGAGCGTTACTTTTTGACAAGTCAGCGTTTGGACCCGAGCAAATATCGTAATAGATCATGAAAGAAGAGTACACAAAGTGACGAACTTGTTATGACATTATTCATTGTTTTAAAATAGATTTCTGCAAAAGAGGCATTAAATAAAGATTTTAACATATTGAACAACAAAATTTATGTATATTTTACAAATGTACACTCGGGCTGAGCCCGAGTAGCCCGAGTGCAGGAGTCGCCACTGAAATTTATTATATACTGTATATATATATATATATATGAAAATGAAAAGGTTTATTGGCAGACTATAGTCCATATGACAAATATTATTAATACAATGACAGTTCATATACTAAGGATAGAAATATATACAACTGATCAGAAATAATACTGTAATGTCGAAGTTAAGTGGAGCTACAGACAGACGTTTCGTACCAAGAAGTCCATAGCTTAGACTTAGAGGATAAATGGCAGGACTCATGGATAGCTTGGATGATCGGGTTGGTTGATTTTTTAATTCTTTGCATTACAGTAGACTGTGTTGAGCACGTCTTGTTACCTCCGGGAAGCTCGGGACATTGCGGGTGGCAAACATTTGCGAAGCTGAGCATCTCGGGGTAATTTATATAAGAGTCTAAAAGACCTGTTGTACAGCAAATTTAGAGTTCTGCCAGAACCTTTTTTATAATTCACCCAGAGTTGCTGTCCGTATATATTACTGCAGAAAGTACGAAAGAGAGTGTCTTCAGCTTCACTTGTACAGAATCGAAAGTTCCTTATGGTCATATTCGCTTTAGCACACAGGCTTCGAGATTGTTTTCATATATCCGAGTCATCACTCAAGGAGCTGGTAATAGTTTGACACAAATACTTAAACTCTTGTACTTCCTCAATTACTTCACCATTCATTTTATACCTTATATCAGCTGGCTGATTACAGCTTTTAGGATGAAATTGTATAAACTTAGTTTTGGTAACATTAAAAAAATATCATGTTTCTGCGAATACACTTCGCAGACTTTTAGTAGCCGATCCAGCCCTTTAACAGAGGGACTTATTAACACCATATCATCGGCATAAACTAAGTTATTTATCCTTGTGTTATCTATACAACATCCCACTGTTGCCTCATTAAGTGAAGCAATTAATCCGTCGATATACACATTAAACAGCATAGGGGAGAGCAAGGAGCCTTGTCTCACCCCGCAAGAGCAGCCAAAACATTCGGATAGTACATTGCCCCACCTAACAGTGAAAGATTGGTGGGAATACCAAAATTTCAATAAATTTAATATGTACATGGGAACCTTCCTGTCTTCTAGTTTTGCAAATAAAATATTGTGGTTCACCCTATCATATGCCTTACTTATATCTAGGAAACAGCTATAAATAGTTGAATTACTGTCAATGTATTTAGATATTGTTTCTTTAAGTACATAGATACACAGGTCATTTGAGTGGGACCTTTTAAAGCCAAACTGATTAGATGTCCATAGGAAATCATTTAATCGGCGTAACAAGAGTTTTTCTAATAGTTTCGAGAAGCAGGAAGCGACAGCAATAGGCCTGTAATTATTGCTGAACAGAATGTCTCCGTATTTATTTTTGATCATGGGCAAGATGTATACCCTCATGAACTCTGCAGGGATATAGCTATGAGCCAGCATGGCTGATCGGAGCAATGATATATGCAGACATACTACGTCATTTGCACATTTTAAGTGCTCATTCGATAAGTCACCTACCCCTGACGCAGAACCAGTCTTTAACTCTTTAATCAACCTCTTTACTTCAGAAAATGATATCAAAGTACTGGGTGATCCAGATAAATGGGACCCATAAAAAAAAGCCAAATATTCTTAATATTTAATTCCTTTCATAAAAACTATATATCATTCGAAAGAGTAGAGTTACAAGTTTATTATGAAATATTTATTTTTTAAAAATGACTCCTTTCAAATGTGCTCCATTAGTTGCCAAGCATTCCAGTGTTCTCGCTTGTAAGTTCTGCATCACTTTTGTAAGAGTGTGCGGTGGTATGGCCTGTATCTCATTTGTGATGGCGGCCTTCAATTCTTGCAAGGTCGTTGGGTTATTTCTGTAGACCCTACTCTTTAAATATCCCCAGAGATAATAATCTAAGGGAGAAAAATCCGGAGACCTTGCGGGCCATTCAACGTCTCCAAATCTTGAGATTAACTCGCCTGGAAACGTTTGACGCAAAACTGCCATGCAGTTCCTCGTGGTATGGCAGGTAGCTCCGTCTTGTTGGAACCAGTGGTTTTCTAGACAAAGATCTCTTAATTTAGGAATAAGGAAATCGGTCAACATTTTTTCGTAGCGATCACCATTTACAGTGACCGTGTTTCCGGTGGAATCCTCGAAAAAGTACGGCCCTATGATCTGAGATGCAGTAAGACCACACCAAACAGTTACACGCTGACTATGCAACGGGACTTCGGTAATATTCAATGGATTTTCTGTTGCCCAGAAACGACAATTTTGTTTGTTTACAGTTCCATTCAAGTGAAAATGGGCTTCGTCTGACATAATCAAAGTTGCTAGAAAATTGGTGGTGTCATTTACCTTCTGTTGGATCCATTGACAGAATTGTCGTCTTCGTGCGAAATCTCCATCGTTTAGTTGTTGCACTGTTTGAATTTTATATGGAAAGAGCATTAAATTTTGCTTAAATATACGGTGTGTTGTTCCATATCCAACTCCTAACAGCTGAGAAGCACGTCTGATGCTTATGTTAGGATTATCCTGTACAATTTCATGAGTTATGTTAATGATCTCGTCTATCCTTGCTGTGCGCACTCTTCCAGTTGGTTTTCTTTTTCCAATGCTGCCAGTTAGGGAAAAATTTCTGACACACCGACGGATTACTTTCTTAGAAGGTGATTTTGACATCTGAAAATTTGTCTTGAAAGATCTTTGAGCTGAAACTACACTTCTTCCATGCTCATAATATTGCTCAGTTATGAAACGCAGCTGTTCCACAGTCCATGCAGTCATCTTGAAGGGTTAGTTTTAACTAACACTTTTATTTTGTTTTGTATCTTATTTGTCTTGTCTTGTATTGTCAAAACCTATACAATCCTGTACAAACTTGTAACTATCCTCTTTCGAATGATGCGTATGATTTTATAAAAGAACTTATACTTTAAGAGTTACAGGGGTTTCTTTTGGGTCCCATTTCTCTGGATCACCCTTTATTTTCTCTTGTCCTCCCACAATCGTTTCGCTGCAATCTATCTTAAGATTATCCCTACTCACACTGTTAAGAATGTTAGAATAGTGGTTTTTCCACAGCTTTGCAATTTCATCCTCCCCCGACACCCCATCGATTGTCAGAGGGAGGACATTTTTGACACCCGTTTGATTCTTAACAAATTTCCAAAATTTGTTATTATCGTTATTTATGCGAGCTTCACAGGCTTTTGATGCTCGAACAGACTCTTCTTCCTGTTTACATCGCCTTATGGGCGCCTTATACTGACCCCGACTTCTACACATATTCAAGTATACTGGTCCTAATCTGGGTCTACCATGAAAGCACCACAAATCATAGGCGTCTTTCGATTCCCTCTTCAGGGGGGCAATAAAATCATTCCATCCAGGAATAATCTTAGTATGATAGTTGTAAGATTTAATCAGGGAGCTTCCTGCTTCTCTTAACAGGGATATTATCTTACTATAATACCTATCTACTATAATACTTACTATTACTATAGTACTATAATACTTACTATAATATATATATATATGCAGGGTGTCCCATAAGTCCGGCATCATAGGAGAAATTCATATTTTTCTATTTCTACAAACCATAATTATGCTCGGGATGCCAATTTCCCGTCCACCATTCTGTTCAGTGACGAGGCTGTTTTTTATGGAAATGGTGAGGTAAATCGACAGAACACCCGCTACTGGTCTCAAAACAACCCTCACTGGTATACCTCTTCAAAGGAACAAGGTGCATCTCGGGTGATGGTATGGTGTTTCATTTGGAAAGATCGCATCATAGGCCCCCCTCTTTTTCGATGAACATGTCACTGGAGGCACCTACCTACGTGTGCTCAAGGAAGAAGCATTTCCCAGTGTCTTCAACGAAGAAGGAAATTTCCCAACATAGTTCCAGCAAGACGGCGCTCCTGCACATTACAGCACCCAAGTAAGGGAATACCTGTACCAACAATTCCCTGGTCATTGGATAGGACGTCGAGGGCCTGTGGAATGGCCAGCTAGAAGCCCGGATCTCACGCCACTAGATTTTTATCTCTGGGGCCACTTGAAAGCGCTGGTATACGCAGAGAAAATTAGGAGTGTTGAACATTTGCGGCAGCGCATTATTGGGGCATGTAACACCATTACTCCTGACATCATTCACCGTGTGCTTGCTGACTGGGTATCACGTCTGAATTTTTTTATTGAAAACAATGGTGGACATAGTGAGCACGTTCTGTAAATAAAAGCTTTTGTTTTGCCTTTTTTTATTTTTTTCCTATGATGCCGGACTTATGGGACACCCAGTATATATTAATCATATTCAGGTATTAGCTTCGGCATGAGTACCATCAGTGTCTCTGCATGTCTCAAATCTGTCAACTACATTACGGAATACATTTACCAGTATCTGTGGAGTTATTTTCCTAGCTGCGGCAGCGATGCAGTTTCGTAAATCTTGCAGGTTTGCCACTCTTGTTTTGTACACCTCAGACTTTATAAACCCCCCTGCAAAGAAATCTAGAAGGTCAAATCCAGAGATCTTGCCGCCCACGGCCTGTTTCCATTACGCCCATTCCAGCGATATGAAAACATTCACTGAGGTAAGTTCGAAGGATGTTTGCGTAATGGCAAGGAACCCATCTTGTTGAAACACAACTTCGTTGAGAGTGCTATCTGAGAGAAGTTGGGACTCTAATAATTCAAAGGCCTGCGAATGAGAACTTTGTAAGAGTTGTTTTCTTACTAATAACTGATTTTATATAATTCAACTACGCTGATTTCAAATAAGATGTCCATATTTTTTTCTATCACGTAAGGATTTTCTGCAAACTGGAAGGGAAAAAACAACACAAACAAATATTATTTATTTCAATTTACATTAGGTACCTATTTCGCTTTGTTATACTAATTACAAATGCAAACAACTTTAAAAAGAAAGACTATTAACGTCAATTACATATTCATCTTTATGGGATTTCAGTCACTCACAAAAACCGAAAATTAAGCCGACGTTAAATGCGAAGCGAAAGAGAAGACGACTATCCTGGCGCAAAGAAAGAGTCGCAAAAAGTGCTTTTTTTCCAGACGAATCAAAATTTTGTGTGTAATTTGGTGACAGGGGTCCTCCAGTTTGGCGAAGAAAGTCTGAAATTCATCATGAAAGCTGCAGAAGTGATTGATCAAATTTACGGCGAGTGTGTTAGTGTAGCGTTGCATGAATACAAATGGTGTGGGTTCACTTGCATTTGTAAATAGAATTGTCAATCAATAGTCACGTTTATCATGAAATCTTAGAATACTTCATGCTGGAGTCTGCAGAAAAGCTGTATGGAGACGAACCATTTATTTTTCAACATGAACTGGCTCCAGCTCATGCGGTTTGTGCAACATCTGCATCGTTTGATGCTCATGAAACTAAACCACTACCCTGGCATATTTCTAAGCAGAAAGCCCAAAAGCATAAAGCAGGAACACTTAGTGAACTGAAGAGGTGTTTGATGATAACCTGGCAATTGATAATTACAGAAGAATGCAAGAGGCTTGTCGACTCGATGCCACGTTGATTGGAGGACGTAATCAGGGCTAAAGGTGGACCAACTAAATACTAAATCTGAGATCATTCGACATTACTGTATTATTTCTCATTAATTGTATATTTCTATCATTAGTATGTGAACTGTCATTGTATTATTAATATTTGTCATATGGACTATGGTCTGCCAATAAACCTTTTTATTTTCGTTTTCATTTCATTTCATTCATTTTCACTAAAACGCAGAGTTTAAAGTTTGATAAATGTTTAATATTAGCAGTACTCAATAAAACATAATCAATTTATTGTTTTTTTTTAACACCTGACAAGATATTCTAATATTTTGGTAGTCGCTATGCACTAACTTCTCACTATTTAATAAGGTTTTTGTTATATTTTTTCAAAACTGGCACACAGAGGTGTCCTTTATCATAATGACGTCACAGATACTCGATATTCCTTATAAAGGTGTATAACTCAAAGGTATTATGAAGGTCATGAGCGTATTTGGAACAGTATTCTCTTATTTTGGTCCGGAGTTATAGGTGTATATATAGGTAAGAAAGCTTTGTATAATTAGATACTTAGATTAAAAGCGGATGATGAAAATTTAGAAGGAAACTTTGATTTTGATTTCTAGAGACAAGACGCCGTTTTGAAAGGAAATGTCACACATGCTTTGCCTGACTCCAAATGTGTGTTTAGGGCTGCTTTCTGCTTTCTCTAAGAGAAGGTTCTTATTAAAGTAATTGTCCGTTGTGAAATTACTTGAGTGTTAACTCAGCCTGTCCATAAAGTCTTTCGTCCAGACCTGAACCACATTCTAGGATTTTAGATTCATACAGTCTGAAAATAAGAGAGTGAAGTCTATTTTAATGGCAGGAAAGCGGCTGGAGTGTTAAACACGACTCAAATTGCCTCTAATGAAACCACTTAAGCCATAATTGCCTATCTGGAAGTCGCAGATCGGAAGGAGTTTGGAAGAAAAAAATCTCAAACCACAAACAGTCGTTTCATTCCTAGAAAATTTACCAAAAATTTTTCTTCTAATTAAACTTTTAATCCATGAGGTGTCATTTTCGATTTAATACTTTGTACTATAACGTGACTCTCGGTCACAAACACCGAATATGATGTATTCTGAAAATGAAAGAATTGTAACCACACGAAACAATTTCACTCGCATCGAATAACTGCTTTTTCACCAAATAAAACATTAATTGCTACGTCTCATTTGAGTAATTAAATACAGATACAATTCAAGGTTGTTATCAATGTTTCACTGATGAGAAATATAATTAACGTTACACCGATATGAAAGTGAGTAGGATTAAAGGGCGATTTACGAAGAGAAAATACACAATACGAACAAAAAACAAGAGACGAACAAAAAAAGAAAATGACAGCAGTTAAAGTGAATAAATGTTGAGAAAATGAAATTGAGAAAGGAAATTCACACACACACACACACACACACACACATATATATATATATATATATATATGGAAAGCAGATCTGCAATCTCCAATTAAGGCGAATGAAGAAGAGATGATCAACTTCTTTAATGAAATGAGATTCAAAGATGGGATTAAAACTCTCTCTCTCTCTCTCTCTCTCTCTCTCTCTCTCTCTCTCATTTTCTGTCATCATCTCTGTAGAAGTACTCTTTATCAAGCAGGAAGTTTAACATGACGTCATTAATGGTCAAAAGGCCAAAATTTTGGTAAATATTAAAGCTGCGATAACAGAAATTTTTGAGGAACACAAAAACAAAACAAAAAGATTTTGTATGAAAACAATCCCCTTTCGTCTTTTCATTGTCTCTGCTTCACTAACTCAGGGACAATATCCAGTATATATATATATATATATATATATATATATATATATATATATATATATATATGTGTGTGTTGTGTGCGCGCGCGCGCAGCTGTGCAGATACTGATAGATGATGCATTGGGATAAAATCGACATAATCATTGAAGCGGGTGAATTTTGAAGATTTCGAAGAAAATAGTTAATTTAATTTCATGAAAGCTTTCATTAAAACGTTCCTCGTACGTGAATCTTCCAAGACAAACGGATTTGTTCACAATTAAGACGAAGGAACACAAAAGAAATTTACTCTGAGAAGAAATAAACAGAGAAAAGAGTCGGAATTTTATTTAAGAGAACACCTCAAGCGAACTATCGTCGCACACTCCCTATAACAGATGGAATTATAAAGTGAAATTCCTTTGATAATATCTTTTCACTCCACCTTAGACCTACAGTTTAACGTGGAAGCCGAACCACGCCCTACCAGCAGCCCAGCGTCTTAACCACTAGGCCACCCAGGGTACCCATTTATCTACCAACCACTATCTTTATTGTGTGGAAGGATGAACATCTAGGTTTTGCTGCGCGTCGGCTGCCGTCACCGGGTCTCGAACCCGGGGCCGATGGATTTGTAGTCAGCGACGCTAACCACTACACCACCGAGGCATATATATATATATATATATATATATATATATATATATATATATCCCACGACAATTCGAACCTGAGACTTCCTAAGTTGGAGTCGCGAGAACTACCATCACACTTAAACGGAATAAAAATTAACACAACCTTTCGTATATTTAAATGGCAGCATTTAATTCAAATCTTTCTAGTACAGAACTAGTATGTTGCGCTCGCGAATCCTACTCCAGAAGTCCCGGGTTCAAATCTTGTGAGGGCATTTCTGTCTCATAAAAAACCACGCGTGCTAATTTGTGTTTTATTCCACACACACACACACACACACACACACACACACACACACACACACACACACACATATATATTATATGAAAATTATTTCGCGAAAGTAACACATGAAGAGTATTTATGATAAAAATAACTACGAAGGAAAATTAGAACACGAAATAGGACTCAAGCACTTTCGTCTAATGACATCCTTCGAAATACTGAAATTAATAACAAGATCGAGACGGAATATACAGTTCATAAAGAAAAACAAAAATTGGATGACTGGTGCAGAGAAAATTGGAGGAAGAGCATACGGGGCTCCAATAAACCTTAGCCTCCCCCGCCCATGGCCTAAACCATTAGAGGTACAGTAAAACTAAACATACCTTACAAAAGAGAACTTAATCCTGCATTTAATGAGAAACAATTAAAACTTGGTGTTCCCGCCATTGGCTTCCAAGACAGCCTGAATTCGCTTTGGGTAACTTGCCAAAAGTGACGTGAATAGATCTTGATCGTTACGCAAATTTGCTAAAACAGTTTCAATGTGTTGCGTCATTGTATCCTTCGAAAATCGATTTACTGCAGGTTCTTCAAACAAGAGACATTCAACCTTGTCCTTTATAACTGATCCAATGTGTTCACAGACGTTCAGGTCGGGAGAATTTCCTGGCCATTCTTCATTTCCAAAGAAATCGATCTCATGGTTCCGCAACAACTGTTGAGTGGCTAATGCCTTAAAGCAGGGGGCCTTATCGTGCGGAAGTGTGACCTGATCGACATCCATAACATTTTTTGGGTTTCTTAGAAAAGGAATGACATGCTGGGATAGAATAATATCACGAAAATACTGTCCATCCCAACTCTGACCATTTGGCTTCAGCGCCCACATGAGCTTCTTTGCAGTGAACAAAATAAACACACCAACACGATCTGGACTTTTTAATAATTCGCGATAATGTTCATTGTCATCGATTTCATCTGGTGTTGTGGCCCACACTCGATCATTTTGGTAGTTAGGCTGACATGTTACGTAAACAAAAAATTCATCGGAGACAGCTAAATGCATGAAATCATCCACATCCCAATCTTCAAGATAATGGGCAAACCACATTCTGTCATCGATGTTAAGTTGAGTTTTTCTTGGCTTTGGAAGTTCATGCCAAGGCTTTAAACCTTGCCTATGACGGTACAGTCGAATGATCTCACCACTAACGATCTTTCCTCTCAACACTTCGATCTCTCTGAAAGTTTAGCACAGCTGTTTTTCCGCTTACGTGTACCGCTTTCAATGATGTCCTTTGTTTCCTGAGAGAGTGGCAAATTTGGGCCCAGATTTGGTTGTATCCATTTCACATTCCTCCAAAGTTTTATTCCAATTTCTTTTGACGAAGTCCTCACTTCTTCGCAACTTTTTGGCAACCTATGAACGTGTTATAAAGGTGGCTCGAGCATCACAAGCTTCCCGAAATGTTATTGCTCGTATGCGATCTATCACACGTTGCCTCTCCGAATCACCAATTAATTGAGAAGCCATTATATTATCACTTTATCAGCTAGAGTAATTTTAATACCTGCAATAAATAAAGAATTTTATATATTTTTATAATCACTAAAACCTATTTCGATATAAGTAAACATGTAAGCTGCAAATGGGGGGCTAAGGTTTTTTGGAACCCCTTACAATCCACGTGGAAAAGCACCTAGAGTTTTAGCGCCGTCTCCTTCTTTTCAAAATCTGATCTGGAAGAGTTCAAAATAATAGGATTGAGCTTTGTTTTTCTTTATGAACTGTATAGTGTATATACTGTCTCGCTCTTGTTATTAATTTCAGTATTTCTAAAGATGTTATAAGACGAAAGTGCTTGAGCTCTATTTCGTGTTTTAATTTATGTATAATATATATATATATATATATATAATTTTATACACACACATATTATATATATATAATATATATATATATATATATATAATGTTATAATGTTATAATGTTATAATGTTTCAGACCAACAAAGACCCTAGGATCCACTCATGGCTGGTCTACCTAACTGTGTTCGTAATTGTGTATTGTGCATGTGGGTTCCGATTTTACGTGGGTTCCGAACCACAAAGAACATAAGAACATAAGAAATTTTTATAGTGACCACACTAGGGGCCACTTCGGCCCATCGAGGTGGCCCCACTATGTAAAAACTACCTGTACATTGGCAACAACCAATTTATACAAAACTAAATAATTATCAATTTAAAACTAATTAATTATCGATTTAAAACTAAAGATAGAATCTCTGGATCCAGAGGATCAAGTCATAATAGACTACTATCCACAAATATGTTATACTCTATATCTATTTATAACTGACATGCAAATATATCAGATCCAAAGAATCCAGTCAATTTCATTACGGTATCCATCAATACCAGTACCTGCCAACCAAAAATATGTCACGGTCCATATCTTGCGGACAAAGTCACAATTTACAACCATATGCATTACAATATATATACTTAGAGGAAAAGTGTAGGTGTGGCTGTAAAAACTGTACAGTAATGTAGAAATGTGTGTGCACCCATTTTGGGTCTCCCATTTAAAGGTGTTTGTGGGGCAAGTGAAAATCATGAGTTTTTCAATACCTCACAGTACTGTATATATCCTCACAGTACTATATATATAATATACACACACACACCTCACAGTACTATATATATATATATATAATATATATATATATATATATATATATATATAGCGAGGAATAGGAGGACGAAAAGATGGTACATGTTTATTAACAGACGTTTCGGAAAAATTCAATTTCCATCATCAGTGCTAAAAAGTTTAAAAACAAATAGAAATAAATAAGTATAATAAATAAAAACGAACAATAAATTAAAATGGCGCAACAATTAGCGAGAATAATAGTAAGTTACAATATATATTAAATTAGAAGATTAAAAATTAAATGACATAAAGTATAAAAGTATGGACAATAAGTAAAATATAAAAACGGTTTAGGTGAAACAGAATTTGAAGGGTTTCTTACCAAATTGTTAACGTAATGAGAAACTAATTGTACAGAAGATGGGAATGGTTGCCTGTTGAAAGAATTCCATATTAGGAAGATGGAGCCGGGCGGAGTGATGGTGGATTTCTTTTGAGTTTGAGAGTTTATTTGGCAATGTTTAAATTGAAAGCGGAACTGTAATCGTTGAGGGGTTGGCTGGATACTGAGGATATAAAGGGACTCAAGTATGCGGAGGTCGATTAGTTGGTTGGCTGAATTAATGATTTTGAAATTGGAGGAAAGTAACGGGTGGTTGTGAAGGTGGCAGTGATCCCTTATTGCCGATTTGGAGGGTTTGTTCAAGGGCTGTGAAGTTCTTGAAGAAATCCCACGATGCTCGTCCACTCTTGTTTGATATTGGCGGATGGTACTGCCAATATAGTTCGCTTTGCAGCGAACACAATTAAAAGCGTAGATAGTGGACGAAGCAAGTGGCTGGGCTGTTTTTTCTTTATGGTTGAGGTATTTTCCTCCCGTTACTTTCCTCCAATTTCAAAATCATTAATTCAGCCAACCAACTAATCGACCTCCGCATACTTGAGTCCCTTTATATCCTCAGTATCCAGCCAATCCTCAACGATTACAGTTCCGCTTTCAATTTAAACATTGCCAAATAAACTCTCAAACTCAAAAGAAATCCACCATCACTCCGCCCGGCTCCATCTTCCTAATATGGAATTCTTTCAACAGGCAACCATTCCCAATCTTCTGTACAATTAGTCTCATTACGTTAACAATTTGGTAAGAAACCCTTCAATTCTGTTTCACCTAAACCGTTTTATATTTACTTATTGTCCATACTTTATACTTTATGTCATTTAATTTTTAATCTTCTAATTTAATATATATTGTAACTTACTATTAATTCTCGCTAATTGTTGCGCCATTTTAATTTATTGTTCGTTTTTATTTATATACTTATTTATTTCTATTTGTTCTTAAACTTTTTAACACTGATGATGGAAATTGAATTTTTCCGAAACGTCTGTTAATAAACCTGTACCATCTTTTCGTCCTCCTATTCCTCGCTAAGCTACGCTTCCCTAAGAACAAACCATTCAACCAAGTTATATATATATATATATATATATATATATATATATATATATATATATATATATTTGCTATTTAACACAAATTAGAAGGGAATAATCTACTCGGCGGTTTATTCTGTTTGCACCCGAAAGTGTATAAAGTATCAGTGAATCCGTGCATATAAATTATAAAGTGAAATTCATTAAAATTAAGAAAGTGCAATACAGTTTACATAATTTATCACCAGTTTTAACGTATATATTCAAAACGAAATACGGTTGGCATTCGAGAAAGTTTGAAACAAGCAGGAAAAAGGTCATAAAACGCAAAGGTCAGAAAACCCTCGAAATACCCTCGACCATCGAAAGGAAAGAAATAGAAATAAAAATAAATAAATAAAGAATTTGTGTGGGTATTTCTTTTTACGCTAATTAAGGAATAGCATGGCTATGGGTCCAAATTCTCACTTAATCTGTAATTTGTGCAATCTAGTAACAACGGAAAACTTAGCGATTAGATGTGATTTCTGCCAACGACTAAATGACTTTATCTGCATGAATTGGAATGATAGGGAAATAACTCTTGTCTCGAACGCGAAACACGTCGTGGGGATCAAATTTCTATGTGGCGCATGTACACAGACCGTAAATTCTTTCGCGGTCTTTAAAGAAATGGAGATAGCAGACTCGAAAGTTACAAAAAAGAATGAAATAATGGGGACACATGGGTCCGGAATGGTCCCAACGAAAAACGGGTGGATGAGAGAGAAGACGAAATAACGAATAACAGCATAATAACGAACAACAATTTAATAACGAATAACGATATAAACAATATAATACGGAAGGAAGACATAGATGAAAGAAAAGAAATAAGTAAAAGTTGCGAAGTAGTCAAACGGTCCAACGAGCGAAATGATAAAAAGATAATAACTAAAAACGTAGAAAATAAACAGCCAAAGAAAATAATGATAATGCCAAAATTAAGAACTTTGAAAATAATAAGAAAAGAAGCAGAAGCGTAGAAAATATCGTATGTAAATACTACGCGAAAGGAACTGCAGATATCGGGATGGGCAATGCATATATGCACATCCCACATTATGCAAAACGCATTACACAAGTGGATACTGCAAATTTGATAAGAAATGCATGTTCCACCATCTTACGGTCTGCAACACTTATGCAAGATATGGGAGTTGCAAATACGAAAAAAATGCCGATACCACCACCCTCAAAGGAACGCAACGAGTGAACAGAAAAAACGAACATCAAAGAAGAGTGCCAATTTTTTAGACGCACCAACTGCATTTTCAGCTGACAAATATAGGAATCCGAGAGCCGGACAGAAGGTACGAACAAAGGCACTTCATGCGTTATCGGGACAACAGGTACCGACAAAGATAAAAAGAGGTAAATTCTCGGAGGACCACAAGGCAACGAAACCGGCACCCCCATTGGAAAACAAATCGGAACCACCTGTATGCGAAAAGAAAGAGAAAAAATAAAAATAATCCTAGCCAACATACAGGGCCTTAAATCAAACCATTCCACGAACAAAGTTTATACCTGAAAGGACTCATGCAAGAAGCCGGAGCAGACTTTGCATGCCTCACGGAAACTCATCTAAAGGACTGCCAGGCGAACTGTGAAAATTGTGAGTCCTGTATTGACAAAAAAGAAATACAAATTGACAACTATAACATCCTCCGAGCCGACAGAACAGTGAGACGTAAAGGAGGATGTGCTATTTACACACGCGAAAGGCACATAGCAGAAATGGCTATAAGTACCTCAAACACTACGTAGAATGTGTAGCAGCAAAAATTGAAAAATTAAATATGGTACTAATTGTAATGTACAGACCCCCAAACACGCCAACCTCAAAATTTTCAGATTCCATTACAGAGGTAAGAAACTTGGTAAAAGATCTACACTCTCCAACCCCAAATATTTTTCTCTGTGGTGATTTTAATTTCCCATTCATGAAATATAAAAGGATAGGAAAAAATATATGTATACACCAGGACAAGGGGGGCACACGAGAAGACCAGGAGCAGGTAAAAATGCTACTAGCTAGCTGATGAATTTATGTTAACGCAAGAAATAACAGAAAACACAAGAAAAAACAACTGCCTAGATTTGGTATTCACAAACAACAGTAATCTAATTGATAATGTAGAAATATCCCCAACTATGATATCGGACCACAACATCATTGAAATAACAACTAATATAAAGGCAACAGGAAAGGAAAGAACACGCACAACAGAAAGAAGCAAATTCGAAATTTTTAATTTTCACTCCAAAGCTATAAACTGGGAAGATGTGACATCCAGCATGGAAGTAATAGATTGGAAAACCATTTTCGAGGCCAAGACAACGGAGGAGATGCTAATGACGTTAGAGGAGAAGACGTTAGAAATTGTGGAAAAACATGTCCCAAAGATACAACAAAGAGGAAAGAGAAGCAGGTTCGAAAGACAAAAGAGGGCATTGTTTCGAAAGAGAAAAAGAGTGACTGCAAAATTAAGTAATTGTAAAGATAACAACATCAGAAAAATATTAAATGATAAACTGCAAAGTATCGATGTCGTCATACAGGAACTAATCGAGAAGCATACAGAAAAAGAAGACGACGCTATAGAAGCGATAAAGGCTAACTCAAAGTACTTCTATAATTTCGCAAAAAGAAAGTCGAAAAACCATGCGACTATCGGACCTTTAAAAAACGAGAATAGTGCTTTATCTGATGATCTAACAGAAGTATCTGAAATATTAAGAGCTCAGTACGAATCATCTTTCAGTATCCCAAAAACTGACAAACTGACATGCGATAGAAAGGCGTTCTTTGAAGAAGAACCACAAGGGGAAAGTATAACGGATTTCGACTTTACGACGAATGATATTACACAAGCCATAAGGAAACTAAAAACAGACTCAGCAGCAGGACCGGATAAATGGAATGCCACACTGATCAAAAACTGCAAGAATGAAATCGCTGAGCCCCTATACTGGATATGGAGACGATCACTAGACACGGGAGAAATACCGGGCATCCTGAAGAGCGCGAACATAGTCCCAATATATAAAGGAGGAGATCGATCCGAGGCCAAAAACTATAGGCCAGTGTCACTTACATCTCATCTCACTAAAATATTTGAAAGAATAGTTAGACAGAAAATCTGACTTTTTGGAAACTCAGAAAAAATTCAATGATAACCAACACGGGTTTCGGTCAGGCAAATCATGCCTATCACAACTAATGGAACACTACAACAACATTATTGATGCACTTGAAAGTAATGAAAACTATGATGTACTATACACAGACTTTGCTAAAGCGTTCGACAAGTGTGACCATAGAATCATAATACATAAACTGAAATATATGGGAATAACAGGAAAAGTAGGGAAATGGATATATAATTTCCTTAGTGAGTGGCGGCAAGTTGTTACAGTACAAGCAGTATCTTCATCAGAATCAGAGGTCCTCAGCTCAGTACCACAAGGAACAGTATTAGCGCCACTACTCTTCATAATCATGCTAACTGACATAGATGAAGACGTTACCAGAGACAGCATAGTAACATCCTTTGCAGATGACACAAAGATCAGTAGAAAAGTAAGAAACCCAGAAGATATAGGATCTCTACAAACCGACATAAACAGAATCTACAAGTGGACGGAAGACAACAATATGAAGTTTAATACCAAGAAGTTTCAGCTATTACGGTACGGAAAAAGAAGACCTAAAATCCATGGAATATTATACCCCAAATGGACAGGAAATTCAGAGAAATTCCAGAACAAAAGATTTAGGGGTTGTAATGACAGATGATGCGAAATTTGAAACACAAAATAAGATAGCAGTAAACAGAGCAAAGAGAATAACGGAACAGATATTGAGAACCTTTAAATGAAGGGATAGGAATGTAATGATTCCTCTACTGAAAACCCTGATCATACCCAAATTGGAATACTGCTCGGTCCTAACATCCCCATATAAAAAAAGAAGACATTAGACAGCTGGAAGGGATGCAGAGAAGCTTCACAGCCAAGATCAATGGGTGCAAAGAACTAAATTACTGGGAAAGGTTACGCGAACTAGACCTGTATTCACTGGAAAGGAGAAGAGAGAGATACACCTTTATTTTCACTTGGAAAATAATGGAGAAACTAGTCCCTAATCTTAATCTGAACCCTATAACTCCCCAAACAAAGGTGGAAGGTAGAAACGGTAGACTGTGTCGTATTCCCAAATTTAAGGCGAGAGGGGGAACATCCTTAACGCTGAAAGAAAATAGTTTTGTAGTGAGAGGACCAAAACTGTTTAATCAGTTGCCCAAAGACCTAAAAAACACGAAGGGAGTTGCAGTGGACATCTTCAAAAGAAGACGAGACGCCTGGCTCGGAACAATCCCCGATGAGCTGGGCGTACCTGGCTATGTGATGGGGAGAGCACAAGAAACCAACTCACTACTTCACCAGGCCAACTCGAGAGGAGGGGTGACAAGTTTGACCTTCGTGATATGAGGAATCATCGCGCGAATCCTTTGTAAGGTTGTAAGGTAAGGTTATATATATATATATATATATATATATATATATATACAGGGTGTCCCATAAGACCGGCATCATAGGAAAAATAATAAAAAAAGGCAAAACAAAAGCTTTTATTTACAGAACGTGCCCAATATGTCCACCATTGTTTTCAATATACAAATTCAGACGTGATACCCAGTCAGCAAGCACACGGTGAATGATGTCAGGAGTAATGGTGTTACATGCCCCAATAATGCGCTGCCGCAAATGTCAACACTCCTAATTTTCTCTGCGTATACCAGCGCTTTCAAGTGGCCCCAGAGATAAAAATCTAGTGGCGTGATATCCGGGCTTCCAGCTGGCCATTCCACAGGCCCTCGACGTCCTATCCAATGACCAGGGAATTGTTGGTACAGGTATTCCCTTACTTGGGTGCTGTAATGTGCAGGAGCGCCGTCTTGCTGGAACCATGTTGGGAAATTTCCTTCTTCGTTCAAGACACTGGGAAATGCTTCTTCCTTGAGCATACGTAGGTAGGTGCCTTCAGTGACATGTTCATCGAAAAAGAGGGGGCGTATGATGCGATCCTTCCAAGTGCCACACCATACAATCACCCGAGATGCACCTTGTTCCTTTGAAGAGGTATACCAGTGAGGGTTGTTTTGAGACCAGTAGCGGATGTAATGTATATCTTGTGTAATGTTTTCTTTCTGAATAAAGATTATTATTATTATTATTATTATTATTATTATTATTTTACCTTTTTCTCCTTTGTTCCCCTCTTTTTACCGTTTTTCTCCTTTATTCATCTCTTTTACCCCTTTTCTCCCTCACCTCATTTTTCATTTCCAGCACTTTCTCCTGTTTTCCCCTCATTGCATTGGCACTTTCCCCTTCCCACTCCCCCCAAACCCCTCTCCTTCGATGCCAATATATTACTGCTTTGTGAAGAATTGGTTGAAATGTAAACGAAATGTGAGACGTCCTATTCATTTGCGATTTAAGAATCAGCGGCTTTTTTTCCTAAGAAACTGTTTATTGTGTATTGTCGCCTATATTATTTATCCTCTACATATAATGAAGTTGTATCAATAATGTAAAGGTTTACCTTTTCATAATCTTGTTTTATAAGCTCGAATAAACCAATTTTAAAAGCTGGAAAATCTGGTTCAGAAGTCTATTCCTTTTTTTTTATTTTTTATTTTTTTTTGGGGGGGGGGACTTTTTTTTTATGCAGGAAGGAGGGATCAAGGGTGAATGTCCGCAAGAACGTCCCCAAAAACAGAAGAAAAAGGAGAGAGTCGAAATTCAGGTCTCCGAAGCTGTTAAAAACTATACCATTTATTTTTGTAATTTTGAAAAGAGTGTATAGTGTGTAAGGTGCATGTATATGTGTAACGAGGAATAGAGGGGGAAGTGAGTATTTGAGAGCATACTGGACCGCTCACAAGGTTGATGACACACGGAAAAAGATCAGCCGAGGAGGACAGTGACGAGAGAAACGGGAGTTCCAACACTCCCTTTGTTCATTGTTTTTTCAGGCTTTTCACGTCGTGAGATCCGAAACTCTGAGGTGAATTATTCATAACAAGAATATACTTGGTGCAGCTGACGTGTTTGAAGAATATATATAGATATGGAAATTTTGGTACCACACTTTCTCATAGCATATGATATCAATGCACCAAATTTCTGTCTTGCTTTGCACACACACTCACATATATATATATATGTATATATAGTGGTGGACCGGATATCCGCATCCGCATCATTTTTAACATCCGCATCCGCACTTCTGACTGCGGATGTTATGCGGATATTACCTCTAATAAATTATGCAATTTACAATTAAATTAGCTTATAAAGTAGCTTATAAGGCCCAGTCATGCACATTTCATGTAAAGTATTAATTAATTATTAATGAACAAACAAATATATAAACCTCAAAATATAAATAGGTGGTAACACAGAAAAATGAATGAAACTTGTTTCATTGAATTTTCTGTGGCTGAAACTCTTGAGAAAGTTATTATTTTTATCATAATGAAAACATTAATATTAATTTGAATTCTTATGCATTGCCTGCCATAATAGTAATATCACGAAATTTGAAAAATTATGTCATATATTCATAATTCTATATTATATTGATAGATTAACTAGATATCCGCATCCGCAGATATAGGAATTAAAAATCCGCATCCGCAGATGTTGAAAAACTAACATCCTGTCCACCACTAAAAATATATATATATATATATATATATATATTATATATCGGTGAACCAAAAGTAGGTGGACAGTAGGTTGAATACGGTTTGTGTTATATTATATTATAACTATGGTGTTCATTATAACTATGGTGTTTTGTGTTTTATTATATTAAATATTATAACTAAATTTATTTAAATTTTATTTTGTATTATAGTATACAAAAAAATTAAATATGTATTCTCAAAATAAACGTTATCATTTACTGTCCACCTACATTTGGTTCACCCTATATATATATATATATATATATATATATATATATATATATATATATATATATATATTATCATATTGTGTAAGAAAAAATGCATTTGTGATATTATTTTTGGATATTGAAATTTATCTTTTTTAAACAAAAATATAAAAACTACGATGGAATCCATCATATGATTTCCAAACGAGACTCTGCATTCTCAAACAAATTTTGCATTTTATATATATATATATATATATATATATATATATATATATATATAATATATATATATATATTATATATTAATATATATATATATATATATATATATATATATACAAGGGAATGAAATAAATGAAAATAATAACGCTTTATGATTACTTGATTAATAATGAAACGTTTGGTTTTCATTGGTTCATTTGTATATATATATATATATATATATATATATATATATATATATATATATATATATATAGACCCTTCCCCAGATATCGTATGTATATTTGAAAATAAAGAAGGTAAAAAAGAGCGGAGACTAAAACTTTGGATTAAAGGTTTTTCTTTGCATATTTATTTTTATTGGATTTTTATCACTGAATTTGAATTTATTTCGCGAAGGATTTACTTCGAATAAAATGTGCGAATCTCAAAAACAAAAGAACGCTTCTTTTATTCAAAGACGCATTTTCGTTACTGCATTTTATTTGCGCAAACACCTCTCAATCACCCTACGTCAGTGACAGAAACTAAATAATAATAATAATAATAAAATAATAGTAAATAACAACTAAGAAAAACATCAAGACGGGTGAGCCGACCAAGTTTAAATATAAGTCGCCACCACTCACCCACCACCCAACAGTCCGTCAATATAGCGTAAGAGTATACGGGGGAATATTACCACTTACAAACCGACCCTTAAATAAACCATCAAAATTACTATAAGAGAACACTTTCATAACGGAAGCGTACCTCCCACTCACATCCAAACACTATTAAATATTAAGTATATTGAACAACCAACCATCCTACAGATTTACGAATACTAAGATCTTTACAGACCAACAGTAAAAGCCAATGTTTAAAAACTACAGTGTTACTCTTAAATTAGCCAGCGTTCGTAGCTCAATGGATAACACCATTTCCCTATAATGGAGGTGAAGACAATGAGTCGGGGGCTCGAATCCCGATGATGATGTTGTTAATAATAATAATTATACAAGAATGAGAGCAATGGGCCGCATTAGTTGGCCTAAGCTCTGTGCCAGTTCCTGGACTAACTCACTGGTTATTATTATTAGTCTCAAGTTATGTGTTAAAAAATGGAATCTCGTCACAGACCAGCGTTATTTTTCAGTGTCCCAACGTTGTTAATAACTCATGCACCCTTTGTTGACCCAATAAATATGTGTCACTTCCTATGTTTCATCTTTAATTTTGGCTATGATTTTTATAATTATTTTTTTTAATTTCAACAAAATGATAAACACTGAAGAATTTTCAACTGATATTGGGAACATTCAGTCATTCATGAACCGTCACCCAAACAAAGAAATTAAGCATATTTCGCGTTTCAGTTTTATTATCTGCAAACTATGGTTTCCAAAGACAAAGTCATTGAAGTAATTTTTTTTATGCAGGAAGAGGGGCGAAGGGCGAATGCCCCCACAAACACCCCTATAGAGGAAGAAGAGAGCCAAAATCAAGGTCCGGGATCTTCGTTTGAAAGACTGGAGGTCATAGACAGGAGGAAAGATGGATTGAGGAAGGTTGTTCCAGAGTTGACCGGTTGAGTAGATGAAAGATTGAAAATAACTATTAACCCTTGCGTTAGGGAGTTGGACAGAAAAAGAGTGAGAGTGTGTCGAGAGTCGGGTACGCGTGCTCTCCTTAAAGGCGGAGGCATGCAGTTAGAAAGTTCAAAAGAGCAGTCTCTATTATAATAGCGGTAGTAAAAAGATAGTGAGGCAACATTTCTGCAAAGAGAGGGACTGAAGACAGTTAGTAATAGGCGGGAGACTGATGAGACGAAAAAAACTTTACTTCCACCCGGTCAAGTAGAGCTTTCTGGGTTGAGCCACCCCACACATGAGAACCGTACTCCATACAGGGGCGGATAAGACCCTGCACAGAGACAACAACTGAGTGAGGGTGAAGAAACTGCGGAGCCTAAATAGGGCAGAAGAAACATCTTTGGAAGAGATTCTAATTTCAGTTATAATTAAATCGGAGGGAGGAGATTTTGGAACAGCACCGGAATCGTCCAGGGTTGAAGTGGAGGTGAAAGTTTGAGCCAAGATTTCAACTTTATCAGAAGAGACAGCAACTGAAACCGTCGTAATGCAAAAAAAGGCGGGAAAGAAGAGGAGTAAAGTTGTTGGAGAGGTTCTTGGCTAGATGCGAGAAAGAACGAGAAGAATTAGAATTGGATAGGTTTTCACATTTTTGTCTGATGAAGGAATTTTGGCGAGTCGAAGATTGCTGATGCAGATAGCTGGTGAGGGAAGCTATATTTTTGGGGCCTCTCTGCGAGTGACCCGTTGCCCACGTTGGGCTAACATCATGAAAAAAAAAAACTATAGTGTTGTCATTTACCATTACTTATTCGGACTATAGTGATTTAATTTTCCCAGAAGAGTTCCTTGTTTCATGCACGGTCTGTGTGCATCATATATATATATATATATATATATATATATATATATTATGAAATAAAAAATTTATTGGCAGAGGAAAAGAGAATAATATCCATAATATAGTGTATTGTAGCTAAGGGTATTAATAATAAAAACTTAAAAAAAGGATTAATAGAATATTATTATACTAGAATATTATTTTTAGAGGGCATTGCAGACACTTCATAAAATGCTTTTTTACGAAAGCACATCAGGCAAGGAAAAGAAACCGGTGAATGCATTTGAATTGGACGAACGGACGGGCAGTTCAATGTTGACAAGAATAAGACATTACCCTGGTGACGCATTTCTTTCAGAAAACCGCTTTTATGCTTCATCACAGTTATTTTCATAAAGGCTTATAAGAACACCGTCGGCCATGGATGGTTATCATCTTGTTTGTTCAAGTGAAAAGAGTTGTGTAAAGTGTTTGTTTGCCTCTCTCTCTCTCTCTCTCTCTCTCTCTCTCTGGCCTAATCATACGTTCATATTAACCGCCGCATTTCGTGTCCGTAATTTTTCGTTTATCTTCCTTTCAGGTTTTCAGTCTTTAGTCAAATGAACGGACGTCGAACTGAAACTTTTTCGTATCTGAAAGCTTCCGCTTAGACTTTTAATGCAAAGTTCTCCTCTGAAAATGAATAAAATTTTCTGACATTAAAAGACAGTAACGTGGACACGATACGTTAAAGGGTTAACTAAAGGCTTTTAAGGGCATCTGCACGTCCGAATTCTACGAAAGATCTCGGAAACAAATCTACACTGTAACGATAGATAGTCTGCAAGTGTCGCACAGAAGGAAAATGAAGTGTTGCGTAATGTTTATCAGAAAATAACCAGAATTTATGAAGGGAAATCCAAACACCAAATTAGAAAAGAAATTCCACGTCACGAAAAATACTTCACCGCATCATTTATCCCTTTAATGCACGGAAGGACACCTTTTATTTCAACCAACGCCAGACGATTTATTGAGGAGATAAAGATTTTTTTTAAAATTAAATTACGAGTTCTGCTTCATTTCGATCTCTTCAGTGAATCTTTTTAAAGAGAAAAAAAGGGTATTTACAGTGTACATCCATTAACTTTAAAGTTACTTTCCTGGTAAACTATTTCCAGTCATGAATTAAAAGGGAAAATGTTCAAACATGAGAAGTGAAAAGATTGAAAGTGAAAAAAAATGCGTGTAAGTTTTCTTTTATAATCGATGAATTTAGCACGCAGAGAGACAAAGTTTTTTTTTCTTCTTTTTAGTCGTTTATAAGAGCTTGTTTAAGTCTTGTTTTAGTAATTGCTCTAAGTAGTTTTAGAGTGTTTTTTAAGTACTTTTTTCTACACACTTTATACGCATGAGGAAATTGTTTTCATGTTGACAGGAAGCGTTTCCAAACGCTTACAACTGTCGTGTGATAACGGTACATTGGTCTCATTTTCATTTTCACGCATAAACTTCTCATTTCCGCTTTTTCAGCATAAACTGAAATATTAAACTTGATACTAATTATAATATGCAGACCTCCGAACTCTCCAACTATAATTTTTTTCTCAGATATCATTACCGAGTTCAGAAACTCGGTAAAAGCTTTAAACTCCCCAACTCCAGTGTTATTCTTTGCGGAGATTTAATTTCCCCTTTATAAAATGTGAAAGTATAGTAAGAAATATATACGTAAATCAAAACACGGGAGGCACAAGGGAAGACTAGGAGCGGGCAAAAATACTGCTGACCCTAGCAAATGAATTTATGTTAACACAAGAAATAACGGAAAATATCAGAAAAACAACCTCCTAGATTTAGTATTCACAAAGAACAGTAACTTAAAATTGTTAAATAGAAATAGCCCCAACTATGATATCGGATCACAACATTACTGAAATATCATCGATTCATATGAAAACAACACTGGAACGAAGGAACACGCACCACAGTGTAAAATAGAGTTCTTAAAAAAATCAATGGTTCCATTTGCCCAATATGGAACGATTTTAAATCAGTTTTATTTTGTAATGTTCATATAATTGGTTTAAGATCAATTCAGAAAGAGAAGTTGTTGTTCCAACACTGCGAACACCGTTTTTTAAAATTTAATTGCTCCATTTGTTGCATGAGCCGATTTGTGAAAGAATAATCTATCACTGAAACTGTTCTAAGAACTTTCCTTTCTGGACCGATTCTGAATCAATTATACCGAAATTACAAAATAAAATTGATTAAAAATCGTTCAATATTCCTTTCAAATGAAACAATTATCTTTTTAGAAATTATCGTCTGTATTTTATAGTGTATGGAATGAAGCAGATTCGAAATTTTTAATTTTCACCTCAAGGCTATAAATTGGGAATGTATTACATCCAGCATGGAAACAATAAACTGAAAAAACCATCTTTAAGGATAAGAAACGGAAGAGATTCTAATAACCATCGAAGAGAAGACGCTAGAGATTGTGGAAGTGCCAAAAAAATCAACAAAGAAGAAAGAAAAGCAGGTTTTAGAGGCAAAAGCGATCAATGTTCCGCAAGAGAAATAAAGAGAGTGACTGCAAAATTAATCAGCTGCAAAGACAACAACATCAGAGGAAGTAATAAATGAAAAAGTAGAGAGTATGGATCATGGCATACAGAATCTAATTAAGAAACATATATATATATATATATATATATATATATATAGAGAGAGAGAAGAGAGGAGAGAGAGAGAGAGAGAGGAGGAAGACGCTATAGAAGCGATAAAGGTGGACTTAAAATACTTCACTAATTTTGCAAAAAAGAAAAAAGCCCCCCCCCTTTTGGCTCTAGGTACCTATTTTGACGCCCCTATCAGAAGGAATGGGCGCCCCATGGGCCATAAATGATATTATATTTCAGAGGTTTGTTAATGCTCAACGCAAACTAGTGCCTTCCAAATTTCAACACTTTATTTAAATGACGATAAAACTTGAGACTTATAAAAAAAACTCCGCGCTATGCATAACTAAATATCTGTCAACCCTGTTTGTCGAGGGGTGGGGTGGGTGGTGAGGTGTGCTTCTGGCTACGCAACAGTTTTGCTCCTGGTGCTTGTTTAATCACGTGATATGGTAAGGGATTGGTATGGTATGGTATGACCGTAAAGTGGTCCGTCCCCATCCCTTTGAAAATTCCTAGAACCGCCACTGGGCAGCGGACCCGGACAAATAAAAACGTTACACTTAACAAAAACTGCAAGAATGAAATCGCCAAGCCCCTACATTGGATATCGAGACGATCGCTAACACAGGAGAAATACCGAACCCGTTGAGTAGGGCGAACATAGTTCCAATTTATAAAGGAGGGGATCGATCTGAGGCAAAAAACTATAGGGCCAGTGTAGTTGACATCTCATCTCACCCAAATATTTGAAAGAACAGTTAGAGAACTATAATTATTCTTCTGTTGAAAACCAGTGATCATATTCAATCTGGAGTATTCCTCATTATTAACACTCCTATGTAAAAAAGAAGACATTGGTCAGCTAGAAGGAATTCAGAGAAACTTCACAACCAAGATCGATGGATAAAAAAAACTAAATTCCTGGAGAAGATTAAATAAATTAAATATATACTCGCTGGAAAGAGAGAGAGCGGTACACCGAAACTTACATATGGAAAATATTAGAGAAACTAGTTCCTAATCTCAATCTGAACACTATAACTATTCAGAAAACAGTGAGAAATAAGAAAAAGGGACTGTGTCTGTTTCCAAATTTAAGTTAGACAAGTAACAACCTCATCCCTGAAGGAAAATAGCTTTGTTGTCAGAGGGCCAGACTCTTAACCAGTTTCCCAAAAGACGTTAGGAATACGAATGGTGAAGCGGTGAAAATCTTCAAAAGAAAACTAGACACCTGGCTAGGTCAATTCTTTATGAGTCGTGTGTACCTGGTTATGTTATTTTTTATGCAGGAAGGAGGGAGCCAAGGGCGAAATGTGAAATGGTGGACTCAAGAAAGCAACTTTCTCCTTCACCAGTCAACTCTCTCTCTCCTTGTAACTCTCTCTCTCTCTCTCTTCTCTCTCTCTCTCTCTATCTCTCTCTATATATAATATAATATATATATATAATATATATATATATGATGCAAACCCACAGGGAAAAAAGAAAAAATGATTCCAAGGTCTTTCGTGTATTCAGAAGTACACCTCGTCAGGGAATGAATACACTTCTGAATATACGAAAGGCCTTCGAATTTTTTTCTTTTACTTGTGGGTTTGCATCATTCATTCATATCACGTGTTTAATTGTGAAAGTCATCCCATATATATATACAGGGGTGTCCCATAAGTCCGGCCATATAGGAGAAATTCATATTTTTCTATTTCTACAAAACCATAATTCATATTTTTCTCTTTCTACAGGCCATAATGTCTGTGAGCAGGGAAGAAACGAATCCAGATAATTCTACTCATAGGAAATCGGAGTCAAAGAGAGGCCGCTGCTGAATTTAAAAGACTGCATCCAGACCGCGAGCCAAACACAGAGTTCTGTTAGCAGACTTGTTGCAAAGTTAAGGAAACAGGATCCATAGAAGATAACCACGCAGGGACCTTCAAGGAGGTCCACTGACGATGATAAAGCGAGTGCTATCCTGGCTCATTTTAACAGAAGTCACAATAAGTTTCTTCGGCGATTGTCCGCCGAGACAGGAGTGTCGAAAAGTAGCATCCATCGCATTCTTCAGGCTCACAAATGGCATCCATATAAACTTCAGATCCTACAGAAATTAAGCGAAGATGATCCCGACCGGCGGATGGAATTTTGTAAATGAGCTACGGAACAATATGCTCAGGATGCCAATTTCCCGTCCACCATTCTGTTCAGTGACGAGGCTGTTTTTTATGGAAATGGTGAGGTAAATCGACAGAACACCCGCTACTGGTCTACAATGTTCGGATTAACAGTTTAATTTTTGTAGTTAATTACAGTATTCTTATCTGACTATGCCGTTGGGAAGCATGACAGCTTTCAGGCAAAAGTCTTTGAGTCATTCTATTTTTTACAAAGGAAAACGTCAAATATAAATAGAATTTGTAAAAAAAAATAAAATGTTGCATTAATTAACTCTGTCATTACAAATGAAAATTGAAATAATCTTTAAAATAATAGAAAATTATAATAGAAATAATAATAGAAATAATAGAAAAGAAAAATGGTGAACAATACGAATCATGATACAATCTTGAAGTTACAAAGATACAGAATGAGTGAGGCATATTATAACTATGGCATAATACAGGGTGTTTCAGGGCAACCATAGAAATATGGAAATTGGCGGAATTTGTAGTTTATATTTGGTATATGAGTTTGTCATAACAAACTTGTTACAAAATTGTTACAGTTGTAACGGTTGACACTGCCATCTAGAAGAAATTTTGCCTCATCAGTCCACACAATTTTGTCCAATAACTGTGGGTCCTGTTTTGACTGATCAAGCAAAATGGTACAACACTGGTTTCGTCTGTCAGGGTAGATCTTCCGACAAAGCATGAACTGCATGTGGGCGGTAGGGCATTACATGTAGCTTCCAAATACCAAATACAAAGTACAAATTCAGTCAATTTCCATATTTCTAGGGTCGAACTGACAAACCCTGTAGATTGGAAACTTTTAATATCTAATTTATATGGTTTATGATTACACCCATTTAAGATTGTGAATTTTGCATATACGAGTATGATAGGTGATTTTCATTGTTAGTAATATTTACAAATTGCAATATATATATCTATATATATATATATATATATATATATATATATATATATATATATATATATATATATATATATACAGGGTGGGCGGAAAGTAGCTCCCTATTTTGGATTGGTAAAAAAATACGTATATTATCCATTTATTTCAGAAGAAATAATATGAAAAGGTAGGCATACATGGTAGGTTTTCTCTAAAATTCAATGTGGGCTCCAACTCTTTCCACCAGCTTCTGGAGCCGCCCAGGAATGGCGTCCACTGACTTTAGCAGGAACTCCGGCGGGATGGAGGACATGACTTCCCGAATTCGGTCCTCCAGTTCTTCCAATGTCCTCGGTTTGGTGTGGTAGACTTCTTCCTTTACCATTACTTATTCGGACTATAGTGGATTTAATTTTCCCAGAAGAGTTCCTTGTTCCATGCACGGTCTGTGTTTAACATATATATATATATATATATATACTGCTTAGGGAACAATTTAAATCTGTGTTTAGCACCCCTAAGTCCGAGATGGAAGTGGAAAACCCAGACGAGTTTTTCGACATTCAAACAGATCAACCAAGAACAAATCCCGGCACAAACCTATTAATGGACTTCGAGTTCACGGAAGGAGATGTAATTACGGCCTTATCACAGATGCGAGACAATTCAGCGCCAGGGCCAGACACATGGAGTGCCACATTTCTGAAGAAATGCAGAGAGAGTATTGCAAAACCGCTATACTTACTATGGAGGAAATCACTCGACACAGGACAAATTCCACTCCCCTTAAAGAACGCTAATATTGCCCCCCTATTTAAAGGTGGTAACAGAGCAATGCCCAAAAATTATCGGCCAGTGGCTCTCACCTCACACCTTATAAAGTGTTTTGAACGCATAATTAGAGCCAAAATTACCTACTACCTACAAGAAAAGACTTATACAACCCAAATCAACATGGCTTCAGGGCGGGTAGATCATGCCTGTCACAGCTACTAGACCACCAGGAGAAAATATTAGGAACATTGTGTCGAGGACAAAACATTGATGTAATATATACTGATTTTGCTAAAGCCTTCGATAAATGTGACCATGGAATCATAGCACACAAACTTAAGGATACAGGAATTACTGGAAAGCTAGGAAGGTGGATATTTAATTTCTTGACGCAAAGAACGCAAAGAGTGGTGGTAAACGGAGTTAAATCGGAAGTCTCGGAAGTCGTGAGCTCTGTCCCACAAGGGACAGTATTAGCTCCCTTGCTGTTCATAATAATGATTGCAGATATTGATGCAGATATTAAGGACAGTATTGTATCATGCTTCGCAGATGACACGAAGATATGTAAGGAAATATTGAACGAAGATGACATAAGAATACTACAAAACGACATTGAAACATTATTCCAGTGGGCAGAAGACAACAATATGAAGTTCAACGAAGAAAAATTCCAACTTCTAAGATATGGTAATAACAAAGAGCTACAGAAAAAAGGGTACAAAACTCCGCAAGCCAAACAGATAACACCAAATCCACAAGTCAGGGATCTTGGAGTAATAATGTCGTCGGATGCGGAATTCAGAGAGCACTATAAAATCAAAATCACAACGGCTAGAAAAATAATGGGAATCATCTGGAGGAGCTTCCGCAGCAGAAAAACAAACATCATGCTCAAATTATGGAAGAGTCTAGTCCTACCAATAATTGAGTATTGCTCAGTACTCACAAGCCCACACAGAAAAAGAGACATTGCGAGCATTGAAGCTATACAAAGGACTTTTACGTCTAAGATAGAGGAAACGGAAGGTGAAGACTACTGGTCTCGACTACAATCCCTGGAACTCTACTCTCTTGAAAGAAGGCGAGAGCGGTACACAATAATATACATATGGAACATACTTGAGGGCACTGTCCCTAACCTCAGAAATGAAGTAGAAACAAACTGGAATGAGAGAAGAGGCAGATTTTGTACGGTCCCAGCTGCGGTGGGACAAGGAGCCATGAAAACGAGGATGGAAAATACCCTCAGAATACGGGGCCCAAAGCTTTTCAATGTCCTTCCAAAAGAAGTGAGGAATCTCCAGCACACCAACCTGAATAACTTCAAGAACCAGCTGGACAGATTCTTGTGCAAAGTCCCTGACCAGCCATGCGTGGCTGGCTACGAGGGCAGGAGGCGATCAGAGAGCAATTCCCTCCTTCACCAAGTCCCGCAAATGAGGCGGGATGCTGCAGAGGGGTCGACCGCAGGTCGATCCTGAACCGTCGTTCAAACTCAACAAAAGTAAATATAAAGTATATATATATATATATATATATATATATATATATATATATATATATATATATATATATATATTTAGGGTGATTCAAAAAAATCGAAGTTTTTTTTTTTAATTGTTCAACCTGTATTTTTGTTCCCCATGACAAAAAAGTAGTGTATGCCAAATTTGGTGAATTTTAAATAAAATTTACTATGTGCTACCAGGCGTCAAAGTTTCCCTTTTTTTCAATTTGCTTGTTTTTACAACTTATGATTTTATGTTTAATTGTTTATATTTCAGAATTTTTAATTAATGGTTTATATACTAGCTAGCTTTTAATTGTTGTTTGGAACTCGTAATTTTGATACCAATTAATCGATTATGGAAGCTAGGCCTAACTCACCATCACCTAGTTGCTCAGTTGGGAGAAGTTCTACAAGAAAAGAAACTGAAGTATGGCTAATTGGGCAGCCCTCTGCAGTACTAAAAACATCCGTATTACCATCAGAGAAGGAAATGATGGCCTTCTTCATGCACTACAGAAATATTAAAAAGCAAGGCATTAGAGAATCATGCTGCTCTACTGCAGATGTGCTAGCAGTTTGGAAAAAAGCAGGAATACCAGCAAAACAAAGAATACATGTAGTAGGTAAAATTGAAGGAATACTGAAGGAATGGCAGCTGCTTAAGAAAAACAAAGCAAGCAAATTGAAAAGATCACAAAATTTAAATAATAAAGAAGAAAATGGAAAGATAAACTGGAAAACTTATTTGACATTGCTCATGAGAATGCTATGCAGCTTATAAAAATAGAAGATAAGAAATTCTTGAAAATGCAACGTGAGAAAGGACGTCATGGAAAAATGGGTACCATTGATAAGGCTGTTGCTAAAAAAGAGCAAAGAGCAGCAGAAAAGCAGAAGAGATTAAAAGAAAGAAGAATGAAGAGGCTGTCATACTCACCAGTACATCATCAGAATCAGAGGAGAGTAAAAGTGATGAATCTGGTTTCTGTGCTGCACAACCTTCAACATGGAAAAGTATGGTTGGCAAACGTAGAAAATTGTTTGATGATAAATTATTAGGAAGTCTTGATGTTGCAAAATTGAATGACAGAAATGCGTCTCTAGTTTTAATGCCAACAATTCAAAGTCTAGGAAAAAATCCAGAAGCGTACAATGTTAGCTACTCTTCTATTCGTAGAGAGAGGATAAATATAGAAAGAAAATTGCAGAGAACCTGAAAGAAGAATTCAAGCCAGAGGTGCCCCTAACAATTCACTGGGATGGAAAATTAATTGAAGATATTACAGGAATGCATATTGTTGACCGTCTGCCCTTATTGGTTTCAGGAGAAGGCGTTGATCAACTTCTTGGTGTGCCTAAACTGGATTCAAGTACTGGTCTCCTGACAGCAAATGCTGTGTGTATCAGACATCGCTTGAATGGGGCATCTGCGAACAAATAAAATGCATGTTTCGATACAACGGCAACCAATACTGGTCCTAGAAATGGTGCAGCTATTCTTCTAGAGCAAAAATTCGACAACGATTTATTGTGGCTGGCATGTCGACACCACATATTTGAAATTATGCTGGAAGCTGTTGTTTCAAAGTCTTTATCACCATCTTCTGGCCCAGATATAGTCCTTTTTAAGAAGTTCAGAGAAAAATGGTCAAGCATTAATAAGGAAGACTACGAAACAGCATTATCAGATCCAGATATCTATGAAAATATTCATGACATCAAAGATGACATAATTACATTTGCAGCAAATCAACTAGATACATTCCAACCAAGAGACGATTACTTAGAACTATTGCAGTTAACAATTATTTTTTTGGGAGGTGAACCAAAAGGTGGAATCAAATTTAAACATCCAGCGGGACTTCATCGGGCTAGGTGGATGGCCAAAATTATATAGTCATTAAAAATTTTTATGTTCAAATCTCAGTTCAAAATTTCAGTAAAAGACAAAAAAGGACTAAAAGACATCTGTCTATTTGCTACTGGTTATATGTAAAGGCATGGTTTACAGCTCCTGTGCCATCTTGCGCTCCTCGCCTTGATCTGGAATTATTACAGAATCTTGTAGTCTACAAACAAATAAATGACACAATTGCATCTGTTGCTATTAAAAAACTGTTAGATCACCTCTGGTACCTATCAGAAGAACTGGTAGCCTTGGCCTTTTATGATGATGAAGTGCTTACTGAAACAAAAAACAAAATGGTAAAGGCATTACAAAATACAACAGAAACTCTTCCTGCAAAACGGGCTTTTCTAGATCCTGCACTTATTCCAACGAAGAAATTAGAAGATTTTGTCACATCAAATACTCAAAGATTCTTTACAATAACAGAATTTAGTTCAAAATTTTTACTCAAAGATGCTAAAGAATGGCATAATGATGAAGAATATAACTCCGCTAAGAAATCTATCAAACAGTGGAAAGTCGTGAATGATATAGCGGAAAGAGGAGTAAAATTAATGGATGAATATAATAAATTACTAACACATGACGAAGATCAAAAACAATTCTTGCTACAAGTAGTGAAAAACTACAGGGCTGTTTACCCTGATTGAAAAAAAGAAACATTGATGAAGTAAGGACAGCTAATGTCTCAAATATCATGCTAGTTTAATTATGCATGCTTGGTTATGGTAGGACCTACGGGGTAGCTTTCCACATTAAAAAAAACAATGCGCCTTGTACTGTACCTCCTGTGTGGTGTGGAAAACTGTATAACAATATTGGAAAAATTTGACAATTTGAGTCGTTCTGTCAATTTTTAATTGCTGGTAGCAACCCCTAAAAATTAAAAATTTGCTAAAATATTTTAGGGTAGTTGTTTTTATGCTGAAATGAACCATTTAAAGGGTTGAACACATTAAAATATATAAAAAAAATTTTTACCCCCATATTTGAATCACCCTTATATATATACAGTATATATATTAGTAGGAGTTTATAAAGTGTTTCTTTAGTGAGTAGCGAAACGGTATAAGTGATGGTGCTTGTCTGATGTTTATGGGTACAGCATTCCAAATATCTGCCTTTTTGTAGGAGAGAGCATTTCCTGCAAGTTGCATGGAATAATTTGGTTTTGTATGAAATCATTGGGAAGCCTGGTATTATGATTATGGTTGATCTGATTGAAGGTAATCGCAATGTGAATGGGCGAAGTATAGTTTCTATTATTACCAATTTTGTACATACTGATACCGACAATAAGTTTATACAGGTCATTTAGTTTTAGAATATTTAAGTTTCTGAACAATAGAGAGGTATGAGATCGTTTGTCATCATTGTCTGAGAGAGTTCGTAAACATTTTTTATGGATTACTTCTTGCGGATACAATATATAATTCTTTGTACTACCCCATGCTGTGATTCCATATTGCAAGTGTGGGTAGATAAATAAGTAATACAGTGTGAGGAGGGCATTTTGGGGAATTTTTTTTTTTTTAAGTTTTAATATTATGTCAAGAAATGTAGATATTTTTGATTTGATATGTTGTGTGTGGCTTTTGAAATTTAATTTTTCATCTAACTTGATGCCCAGAACTTTAACTTCATTTACTTTTGCAAGAGGAGTGTTTCCAATTATTAATTGTGTGTGCATGATTGCAGTTTTTTTAGTTACAATAATTTAGTTATATAATTTAATTGCCTGTTCACTTCATTCATTAGGTAGTTGATATCGTGCTGTGTAGAAGTGAATGTTGTATCATCTGCATATTGAATACAGTCTAATGTTTGTGATCGATAAAAATCATTTACGTGCATTAAGAAGAATAAGGGTCCAAGGCTAGATCCTTCTGGAACCCCATTTTCTAATATAGCATATTCTGATGAAATGTCATTTACTTCGACATACTGGTGACGATTAGAGAGTTATGACTTAAACCAATTTAGCATAATTCCCCTTATGCAATATGTTTAATATGTCTTGTAGGATATCATGTGAGAGCGTATCAAAGGCTTTCGACAGGTCAAGGAAAACTAAGATTGTTGTTTGTAGTTTAGATTTGCATAGATATTTTCTAATAGCATGTTAATGGCGTCTTCTGTGGTGTGGCCTTCTCTAAACCCAAATTGTGTTTGTATATATTATTGATACTGACTGTCTGATTCTGGAATGGCTGCTGCCGAATTGCTTCCTATTTTCGAAAAGAAATTGTTTAATAAATTGGCCATGTCTTTGGAATCACTCTAGTAAATTCCATCCTGTGTTAACGAAGTATATGTAGGGAGATGGATGGGATTTGTCTTTTGTGTTTTGGCGTTAACTAGGACCTTTAAAGTATTCCATAATCCTTTGGGATTAGATTTTTGTTCGGTAATTTTAGAGCAATAATGGTCCGCTTTTGCAGTTTTTATGAGCGAATTTAGTCTGTTACAATAATTTTTATACGTTTGTTCATTGATAATATCATTCTTCCATAGTTTATAGAGAGAATGTTTACGGTTTATGGTTACAATGAGGGCTGGAGTGATCTACTGATTGTTATAGTTCTTTTTTGACACGAGTTTCGACTTTATAGGAAAATTAGTATTAAATATATATTTATTCGTATGTTTGAGAATGTTTAAAATTTTGTGTCTATTTCACAGTTATTTTCAGTCAATGTCGACCAGTCAAAACGAGATATCTTTCTGATAAATTTCAATTTATGGACCTAGTATGTTTCATGGACTGATCTCGATTTTCCTACGAAATTGCAAACAAGGGCAGTCGATGACCCTAATTTTGTTTCTGCAATCGTTTTTTTTGAGAAACCTAACCTAACCTAACTTGACCTAACCTAACCTAACCTTCCGGGATCCACGATCATGAGCGACATGTGGAAGGCGTACGAGGGCATTGATCAACTCGCTGGGTAAACTATTTGCATTACACTGTTAACCACAGCATGAACTTTATCGACTCATCTACCGGAGCTCACACTCAGTAGGTGTAAAGCTTGTGGAATTCATTGAAACAATCGAACAAACTGCGATGCGGAACAGATCGCGACCAACTTGACTCGTACCTTTGTGAATTTGTATGGCGTAAGCAGTCCAGAGCTGGGCACTTGCGGCATATTGCGGTACTGCGGTACTGCTGCACTACCAAACCGGTACCAAACCGGTACGCGGAAATTTGAATGCGGTAGCGGTACTGCGGTACTTTCAGCGATCCTTTGCGGTACTGCGTTATGGGGGCCCGGGGTGGTAGTGCGGTGGTACCGCAAGTACCGCAGTACCGCAAAATATGCCGCAAATGCCCAGCTCTGGGCCACTAAGCACCAGTTTCAGTAAATAAATTTATTCAATATCCAATAACATTTTTCTTTATCATTTCTCAAGAAAACCGATTGCAGAAACAAAATCAGGGTCATCGACTGCCCTTGTTTGCAATTTCGTAGGAAAATCGAGAGCAGTCCATGAAACATACTAGTCCCCAATTTATTACTATAAGTGTAGGGTCTATAGTCAATTTTATTCTCTCTTGTATTTGTAAATGACGAATTAGCATTGTATATGTGGGCAGATGGTCCGTAATGTGTAATAGGAGTATACCTGACGTACAGTCAAGGGGAGACCGCACCCAGATTTGGTCTAATAAAGTCGAGTTTTCTTTGGTATTATGTAGTCTTGTTGGCTTAGTTATAGTTATATTAAAGCCATTTGCGGTAACGAGATTGTAGAAATTAGCATTATTGTTAGAGTTTATTTTTGCGAGATCGATGTTTACATCTCCCGCAATGCTGCATTTATTGTTGATGTGATTAGAAGTTAAAGTTTTATCTTTGCTCGCAATAAACGATGGCACGTTACCATTTGGTGGTGGGTTGATGCGTAATACTGATAGAAAATATGATACTATTTATTACACCTCAACTGCAAGGGGTTCACAATGATCATTGCTGCCTGTCAATTGCTCAATACTTTTACTATTATGATTAGTGTCTATATAAATGCTTACTCCGCAGCCTCTGTTATTATTTCTACATATGTGATGGTTCGTGTAGCGCAGTATATTAAAAAATGACTTATTATTATCATTTAATCAGGTCTCGGTCAATAAGATACATGTGAATTTATATTGTAAAAATTTTAGATTGGTCGTCAACTCATCAAAGTGATTTGGAAGGCTTCTGATATTTAAGTTCAAAATAGATATGTTTCCATTACTATGTCGCTCGTTTAAGAAGGTATCCACTGACACGTAGTTGCTATTTATTGTATTTTGAGACTCAATGATTTCATTTACAAATCTAAGAGTACGTAGTGTTAATCATAGCGTTAAGAAAAGAGATAAATAAAAAATAAAGATATTCCACACAAATATATATATATATATATATTATATATATATATATATATGAGAGAGAGAGGAGAGAGAGAAGAGAGAGAGAGAGAGAGAGATAAGATAAAATAAAGATTAAAAAAGGTTGTAGTTAAAGCAAGAATGAAGAACCTAATGTTATATATGTATCCACGGTGAGATTGTAGAGTTGAAAGTTATAAAATTATAGATTTATTAAAACTTAAAGTCAGACACATACACATATACATATACATACATACATACATACATACTGTATGTAAAAGACGGGAAAAGAGAGAATAAATTTTTTATCACAGCTGTGTAAACAGTGACTGACATAAGGATGGTTCATAAAGAAAATAAATATAAAAGTAAATAAATTTTTGCATATGGACGTGATAATATGAATTTTAGGGGCCACCAAAATACAAAAAGAAATAAAAATTTTGTATGTATGATGTATGATATATACACACAGTGTATATATGGTTGTGGGAGAGCGGGAGATGATAAAGGGAAGGGTGAAAAGATACACGTGAACCCCTCCCCCCAACCAGAGGATGCACTCCATTCAGATGACATACTGGTGGGCGTGGCTTAGCCCAATCAGCATGCCTCGTTATTATTATTATTACTACTAGTATTATTTTCCCATTCGGTATTTATATGTGATGACTAATGCTAAGGTGAGTCACCCCAGCGTGTCTCTTATCTCTCTCCCCACCCACACCTGAGTAAACATTAATTACCCTTGCTCAGTAAATGAAAAAAAATAATATCCATTTTGGATCACTTTAACATAGTGCTTCCCAAAGCATTCGGGAAGCAATATGTTTAAGTGATCCCTCCTGGGAAGCAATATGTTGAAGTGATTAACACTGGGAAACAATATGTTAAAAGAGAAAGGTTGGTTGGTTAGAAAGAGGTTGGTAATCTAGGAGATAACCTACCGACCGTAAACAAAGCTATAAATGCCGTAACCGGGCATTCTTTATATATTTAATGTAGGTTAACTGAATGCCCGGTTAGGTCAACTGTACACCCTTGATGATTGGTTAGGTTAAGTCGTGATATTTTCGTTAGTTTTACCGAAATATCACAACTTAACCTAACCACTCGTCAAGGGCGTACAGTTGACCTAACCGGGCATTCAGTTGACCTAACCGGGCATTCAGTTGACCTAACCGGGCATTCAGTTAACCTACATTAAATATATAAAGAAAGTGAAAGGATGCAAAAAGGAGCTACTCAACTCGTACTTGTGGCAAATGATGTGGCGTGACCGATTCTTCCGAAATCCATTTTTACTTTGTGTGACCATTTATAGCGCAACAATTCTAATAAATTTACTTTCAATCTAATATTTTAACATGTTATGATCTACTTTTTATGCCTTTACTTTATTAAAGCGAACATTTTTTATCGTACTCCTTATCCTAAATATTGAGAAGCAATATGTTAAAGTGATTAACACTGGGAAGCAATATGTTAAAGTGATATACACTGGGAAGCAGTATGTTAAAGAGAGGTTCCTGGGAAGCAATATGTTAAAGTGATCCTTAATTTTCACCATATACTGTATATATAAATGTGGGAGATGCGTCATACCCAATTATATGTATGAAGTCATACTATAAACTTTAACAGCCACCATTCAATCCCGTTTTAGTCATAACAACGAAATAACATCGGGAATCGAACCCCCGACCCAATCTTTATAATTAAAATGGTTTTATTCATATATAATATATATATATATATATATACAGGGTGGGCCGTAAGTTTCCATACATAGGAAAATTTAAATACGTGCGTCAGTATTTGGATCAGCAGTTTCCGGATGCTTGGATTGGTCGGCGTGGTCCTGTGGAGTGGCCTCCCAGATCCCCAGATCTCACCCCCCTTGATTTCTATCTTTGGGGGCACTTGAAGGCCATGGTGTATCAGGAAAAGATACGAGACATAAATCATCTAAAGGAACGTATCACCAACGCCATTACAAGCATAACGTCAACTGTGCTAATGCGTGTTCATCAACAGTGGGGAACACGTATTGAAATGTGTTTTCAAAACAATGGCAACCATGTCGAGCATATTATATAAATAAAAATGGTTGTCCATAAAAAAATGTTTATTTTTCCTATGTATGGAAACTTACGGCCCACCCTGTATATTATTACCTTATTTAATTTCTTTTATCTTTTTTGTATTTTCTGCTACAACAACGGTCACATTCCATTCTTGTCTGTCAACAATCTCATTAAGACGTATATTTATTTAAAAATGAATGAGAAGCAAATAGAAACACATTTGTTTACAATATTTTTTAATATATTATGAAATTATTTTTTATTAGTAAACTTACAAATAATGGTTGAATTAATTACATTCTCATAACTTTATATAATACATTCAACATAAAATTAGAAATAATAATAATAATAATAATAATAATAATAATAATACATATACTGTACATAATTTATTTATTAACATATTAAGAATGTTATTTTTTATTAGTAAACTTACAAATGATGATATAAATACTTACTACATACATTTCTTTTCGGAAATAATAATAATAATAATAATAATAATACAACACATATACATACAAAATATTAAAATGGCAAGAGATTATTTCTTTGTTTGTATAGTAAACTCGTAAATAATTGTGGAGATAGTGACATCTTCATTGCTTTGTATAACAAGCTATTCTTTTTAGAAATAATGACCCGTTTAATGTACGACAGTTGGTTTTATAATAGAAATAGCTCGCTGGATGAACGGTGAAGGCGAGGGAGAGTTTGTTGGGCTCAAGAGTGTCCCAACGCGAATGATACTTCTCGGGGGAAGTGTCGTCTAAATATTCTCTAAGTTTCAGCTCATTCTCACCCTGTTTTTCTCTATACTTCATAAAATCATCAATTAGTACAGTGTAGGCATGCTCGAAGATGATATCAAAATAACGCATATCATCTGAGCGTGCATCTAATAATGGCTCAGGTTGAGGGAGGCGGATATGTCAAGTAGTCTGCCGAGGATGAACCGGTGCCGAGTAGGTACTAAACCGCTATTAACACTGTTTGCACTGTAAGTTTTGGGATTAGATTTCCACATCAATCCTACTGTATATCAACGCAGGGTTGAGCTGTATCACAACTCACAGTTAACATACAAATAATAAAGAATGAGGGGTATCACTGTCACTCTTGTGGTACGCGCGGTAGCTAGTATTTCATATTTTTCCTCCACCCACTTCTCAACCACCATGAAGATTTTCACCATTTCATCAATATTCAAATAAATAACATTACGTTTGGCAGAATCTGTACGTTCTATAACTTGTCTCGAGCACATAATTAATCACGCCACTACTAGTTTTAAACACTCCCACTGATTTGGAAAAAGCCACGTGGTATTCAGCGTTAAAGATACTGCTTAGCGGTAGCTCCATCTTTCTTTGTTATTGTAAACGTTGATGTTTCTTGGAGGTACTGCTGCTGCTGTCACGACGCTCTAAGCATCTTAGGGTCGAGAAGGCACCCACTGCATGCGTGACTCATGCACGCAGGCCAAAATATGAAAGGGTATGTAGCAACATGAAAACAGTTTTGGGCGGAGAAAAAGTAGCACACAAAATTATTTAGCACGTTAAATGACTCGAGAGTAATCCACTTAAAGTTGAGGCGCTCTATTCGATAAATAGGTGGGTCCATACTGTTCCACTTTGGGGGGAAAAAGGTATTCGTTACCAAGTTCTATTAAAAAAGTGCGCATTCCTTTAACTCTGACTAAACTTAGCTGTTACTAAACAATGATCACTCACCTCTAGAATATATGCCACCCAGCCCACTAAATTCATTTTCTTTTGTTCCTGCTACCTCTTCTGAGATCCGGAACATTATTGGTAAATTAAAAAATACAGAAAATAACATTCATAACATTCCTGTACCTACATTGGAACTTGTTAAAGATAAGATATCTGTAACTTTGGCTAAAATTATCAAAGTATTTCCAAAGGAATATTCCCGTCAATGCTAAAAACTGGTTGTATAACACATCTTTTTAAAGAGGGTGATCCTACACTAGCAGCAAATTACAGGCCGGTGGGTTCATTATCTGTGTTCAGCAAAGTTTTTAAAAAAATTGTAAAAAGTAGAATGCAGCGATATTTGGAATCCTACAATTTATTATTTCCAAATCAATATAGCTTCCATAATAATAAAACAACGAAATGGCTATTTTAAAGCTTATGTAAAATGCAAAAAAGCTAAGGAGAACAAAGAAATAATGCTATTAATATTTATGGATTTGAGTAGGGCGTTTGATGTAATAGACCATAATATTCTACTTAATAATTACATTGTTACGGCTTTAGAGGAGCAATCAATGATTAGTTTAAAAGCTTCCACATTTAAAACCTTCCACGTTCATCTGATATACTGAACTTCATAATGTTTGCAAATGATATAACTGTGTCTTTTTCTTGCAAAGATGTTAATTCAGAATTCATCAGTGTAATGAAGTGGTTAACCATCAATAAACTCTTCCTAAATATCAGTAAAACAAATTTCATGATTTTTACTAATAAAAGACGTATATCTTGATGAACTTAATGTTAATGAAATCCCCATAAAGGTGTGTACTGTAACAAAATTTCTTGGTGTAATGCTAGATACGAATTTGCAATGAAGTGATTATGTAAATTATATTGCGAAAAAGATTTCGAGGAGCGTTGCTATATGCTATAATGTTTAAATTTAGAAATGTAGTCCCTAAACAGGTTTCATTGACTCGTTATCATACTCGTTATCATACTCTTGTTCTTCCGCCAACAACGCATTAAACGGTATCTTTGTCATCCAAAAAAGAGCAATAACGTTATCTGATGCTGATTTCCTTGATCACTCTAGTGCATTATTTAAAGAGCTAAAACTACTAAAGCTCAATAATGTAATCAAACTGGCACATTTTATTTTTATTTACAAGTGTAAGAACAAAATCATTAATTTACAATGGGAAAATGATATTTTGTAACTTATCAAGAAATCCACTCGTATCAGACCAGAAATAGATCAAAGCATGTTATACCTCAATTTAGATTGTCTTCATCTCAAAACTACCCATTTTCATTGGATTGAAACTGTGGAATGATTTAAGTGCTGATATAAAAATATTGTGAATGCAAATTCATTTAAAACCAAGTTGAAATCATGATTAATAAGGGCATACTAATAAAAATCTAGGATTAATGTACATTACTATTGTTTATTCATTTCTCGTGTGTAATCTAGTATTAAAGACACATTTCTTGTGATTGTTCACTTCTTATCTCTCATATATAATATTAATTTCTTTGTATGGTATTGGTATAATACCGACAATAATGACCTTGCATTTGTCATGTCGATAATGATAATTTAAGATTAATACATACTTTAACTATTCATAATACTTATTTATTTATTTATTATTAATTAATAATAACTATCTGCTTATTTTTAATAAGAGATCAGTAAAGCCTAAAGCTTAAGGGCCAAATTAAATAAAATAAATAGTCCAGCATCACAATTATTTATATCAGTGTAAATTGTAAAATCAATGTATTTATTTTATTATTAATAAAGGTTATTCAATGACCTGACTAGATACTCATCATAGTAAACGTGGATGTCGTGGTAAAAATATTTTAAATTATCCATAATCACTAGGTTCACGTTTTTGTTGCTGGGGTGTAATCGGTGAGATGCAACACGATGTAATAAGATTTCTCAGACCATTCGTCAACCAGTTTCTTTATCCAGAGTCTCTGTTTCTCTTCACTAAGTGTTGATTCCTTCACCTCACATTGGGTATATTCTTCAACACAAGTTAAATTCGAAACATACTCCAAGATATCTTTAGCATTAAGTACCCTCATAGGCGTAACTAGAAACCTGGTATAGGGGGTGTTGGTCAGCATTTCTCGGCATTCAGTCAGACGAACATTGGAAAATAGTAATTTATAGCATATTTTTTATATTGTTCCAAGGTATTTGCATTTTCATACCGCTCAAACACGTTTTTCTGAGATTACTGGGGGATTGGAACCTCCAAACTCCCCCTAGTTAAGCCAGTACTTAGCCCTGTGATGCTCTCGTTAGAATAACCATAAAGAACTTGAACCGACATCCTTGCATGGATTAAGGTTGATTTAAAAACTTCAAAAGAGGTGTGGAAAGATGGCCGTCGAATATTCACATCTTCAGATTTCACGCAGTATCACTTTAAAAAAGTACTGCAAGCAATATCAGAGGCAGCCATTGTTGTTAAAAAGACGATTATGGTGGTACTTGGCAGTAAAAACCTTCAGCAACTGAACACGTGACCACAACAACAAAGTTTACGAAGGACTAACAAGATTAACTCGTGTCAAAAAATAACTATAACAATCAGTGGATCACTCCAGCCCTCATTGTAACCATAAACCGTAAACATTCTCTCTATAAACTATGGAAGAATGATATTATCAATAAACAAACGTATAAAAATTATTGTAACAGACTAAATTCGCTCATAAAAACCGCAAAAGCGGACCATTATTGTTCTAAAATTACCGAACAAAAATCTAATCCTAAAGGATTATGGAATACTTTAAAGGTCCTAGTTAACGCCAAAACACAAAAGACAAATCCCATCCATCTCCCTACATATACTTCGTTAACACAGGATGGAATTTACTAGAGTGATTCCAAAGACATGGCCAATTTATTAAACAATTTCTTTTCGAAAGTAGGAAGTAATACGGCAGCAGCAATTCCACAATCAGACAGTCACTATCAACAATATATGCCACAACGACTCCAAAGGCTTTCTTCTTTGAACCAATTCTGCCAAACGAAACATCAGCTACATTGAAAAACTTAAAAAGTAAAAGCGCTGATATCAGTTCACTTCCAGTGAAAATATATAAACTATTATCAAATGATATAGTAACCCCACTCACAAGACTTATGAATGAGTCAATAGTACAAGGTGGATTCCCTGACCACCTGAAGATAACCAGGGTTTGTCCAGTATTCAAATCAGGCAGCCCTGATTCTCCATCCAATTACCGACCAATCTCCGTTTAGATTGGGTTTAGAGAAGGCCACATTACAGAAGACGCCATCAACATGCTATTAGAAAATATCTATAAAAACCTAAACTACAAAAAACACAATCTTAGTTTTCCTTGACCTGTCGAAATCCTTTGATACGCTCTCACATGATATCCTACAAGCTAAATTAAACACATATTGCATAAGGGGAAATATGCTAAATTGGTTTAAGTCACATCTCTCTAATCGTCACCACTATGCTAAAGTAAGTGACATTTCATCAAAATATACTATATTAGAAAGTGGGGTTCCACAAGGATCTATCCTTGGACCCTTATTCTTCTAAATGCATGTAAGTGATTTTTATCGATCAACAACATGAGACTGTATTCAGTATTCGGTGCTACTATAGCGTGATTCCTACCTCGATTCGGCGGTCTACCTTTTAATTATAGCTTCTTACCTTGTTTACTAATTGCTTGTTTACATTCCAATGTCCATCGCCCTTGACGATTGGTTAGGTTTAGTCATGATATTTTCGTTAGTTTTAACGAAAATATCGTGACTAAACCTAATCAATCGTAGGTAGACCACATACTATAGTAGCACCGAAACTATTTTTTAAATAAATAAAATTGAATAATAAATAGCATTTTATATTTTATATTTTCATTTATACCTTGGATAGGAATCACACTCTACAGTACTGTAGTTTCGAAACAAAACGGGTAGGAATCACCCTATAGTATCGAAGTCACCGGTAGGAATCACGCTATAGTAGCACCCAGTATTCAATATGCAGATGATACAACATTCACTTCTACTGTACACACCACTATATCGACTACCTAATGAACGAAGTGAACAGGCAATTAAATCATGTCTATAAATGGATGTGTGCAAATAAGCTTTTACTGAACTTGACAAAATCATCATATGTGATTGTAACTAAAAATACTGCAATCGTGCACACACCATTATTGGAAACACTCCTCTTGCAAAGGTAAATGAAGTTAAAGTTCTTGGCATCAGGTTAGATGAAAAATTAAATTTCAAAAGCCACACACAACATATCAAATAAAAAATATCTAGATTTCTCTACATAATGTTTAAACTAAAAAAAAAAAAATCTCAAAAATGCCCTCCTTACAACGTATTATTCATTTATTCATCCACACTTACAATATGGAATCACAGCATGGGGTAGTACAAAGAATTATATACTGTATCCGTAAGAAGTAATCCATAAAAAATGTTTACGAACTCTCTCAGACAATGATGACAAACGATGTCATACCTCTCTATTGTTCAGAAACTTAAATATTTTAAAACTAAATGACCTGTATAAACTTACTGTCGGTATCAGTATGTACAAAGTTGGTAATAATAGAAACTATACTTCGCCCATTCACAGGGCGATTACTCCCAATCAAATCAACCATAATCATAATACAAGACTTCCCAATGATTTCATACATAAACCAAATTATTCCATGCAAATTGTAGGAAATGCTCTCTCCTATAAAGGCAAAGGCAGGGTCGCCCCGAGGCGTTAGGCAAGTTAGGCAACGCCTGAGGGCAGCACAATCTAGGGGTGGCACAAAATTGGCAAAAAAAATTTCTTTTGTTCAAATTTTAGTTTTCTATATTAGATGTTTTTAATTATACTTTTTCTATCGTCAGATTGTTTATATTCTGTTTTCGAACATTTTTTCTTTTGTTTATGTTATATTTCCAAAGAGTCATTGTGGACCTTTTCTGGGCTTTCATATACGATTGGTTGAAATTTAAGATACACTCAAAGCATCCACAAATGATCAAAAGCAGACGATTTCTTGATTTTATTCTTGGTAGATAAGAACTTGTTTTTGAAATGATGGTTAGCTATTCGGGTGATTGCGAGTGGAATAGTTATTTTGATATTCTTGGGAGGTGCAGTGTACTTATATTGTATATAGTGTAAATATACCTAAAAAGATTCCTGTATTTTTTATTTAAATTAAAAATTAATTTATTTAATTTTTAAAATATTAATTGGATTACCTGAAGATCAGGGCCCCCAGCCTTCTTTAATTAGCCATATAAGGCTAACTAACGAAAATATCACGACCTAATCTAACCAATCGTTAGGTTAACTGTACGCCATTGACGATTGGTTAGGTTAGGTCGTGATATTTTCGTTAGTTAGCCTTATAAAGCTAACTAACGAAGGCTGGGGGCCCTGATCTTCAGGTGATCCGAAATTTATCCAAATACAGAAACTGCGTTACGCATTCTTTTAACGATACCAGTAACTGTTGCCAGTGCAGAGAGGAGTTTTTCAAAGCTAAAGCTCATCAAGAACCATCTAAGGTCAACCATGACTGACGAAAGACTAGTAGGACTCTCCATTTTATCTACTGAAGCCGAAATGGCTTATAATCTCAATCTGGAAGATATTGTTAAAGATTTTGCAGCCAAAAAAGCAAGAAAAGTAGAGTTTTAACTGTTTTTATACATATTTTATATTGCATTAGTAAAAAAATAAAATTATAATAACGTTGTTTTTTTTATTTACTACAAAGGGCGGCATTTTAGTTTTTGCTTGAGGGCGGGAGATCTCCTAGGAACGGGCCTGTATAAAGGGAGAGATATTTGGAACGCCGTACCCATAAACATCAGACAAGCATCTTCATTAATATCGTTTCGCAACTCACTAAAGAAACACTATAAATTCCTACTAATGTATCTGTGCATATATGTATATATATTGCAATTTGTAAATATTACTAAACAATGAAAATCACCTATTATATATGCAAAATTCACAATCTTAAATATGGTGCAATCATAAATCATATAAATTAGATGTTAAAAGTTTGCAATATATTACGCCATAGTTAAAATATGCCTCACTCATCTGTATCTTTGTAACTTTAAGATTGTATCATGATTTGTATTATTGACCATTTTCATTGCTGGGTTTAGCGGCGCTAAAATTACCGCCGCTACCTTTTTATTAGCGATACTGTTAGCGCGGCTAATTTTTTAAATTGTTAGCGAAACAGGTAGCGGGTCTAAGTTTTTAGAGAAAGTCAATCGCTAATTTTTCAAAACCACTCGTATTAAAATTTGGTTCGCCGAGAGCAATCTCTATTATAAAATTGTGAGGCAGCACTAACTGCGAGTTGATCATGACATCAGCATGTAGAGGTTTTTGTAGAGGTTCTAATGTTTTTGTTTGTTTTGAAAATTAACGCAATTCGACACATCGCTGTTTCAGCGATTTCCATTTTTATTCTGTAATGTGTTGTGCCAATGGAATATTTACTCCCTTTGTCAATATTTTATAATTTCTTTGAGTTTCACTTTGTGTTATTTGAATTAAATATAGACGTATAAATTTAATAGAATTTATTCTTCCGTTGGTTTGTTCTCCCTATTAATATATACGAAAGGAACTCGACTCATATAAAAATGTTTTCATTTTCGTACACTATAACGTCACATTTTTGTACCTTAGCGACTAATTATACGAAGGTGTGTGCTAATATATGTAAGTAAATTACGGAAGGCAGCTCATATATAAATTAGGGTGGTTTCAGAAAAAAATTAGCGACAAAATTAGCGTTAGCGACGCTAACTGTTGAAATGCTTCGGTTAACGTTAGCGGCACTAAATTTTATGGTAGTTAGCTTTAGCGTTAGCGGCGTTAACTTTAGTAGTTAGTGGGCACAGCACTGACCATTTTTCTTTTCTATTATTTATATTATTATTTCTATCATCATTTTCTATTATTCTGAAGATTATTTCAATTTTCATTTGTAATGACAGAGTTAATTAAATGAAACATTTTATTCCCCACAAATTCTATTTATATTGACATTTTCCTTTGTAAAAATAGAGATGAATCTCAAAGACTTTTGCCTGAAAAGCTGTCATGCTTCCCACCCCATATTTAGATAAGAATACTGTAATTAAACTACAAAAATTAAACGTTAATCCCAACATTGTGTAAACCAATTTGGATGTAATGTATATTTTGGGTAATGTGTTCTTTCTGAATAAAGATTATTATTATTATTAAACACAGCGAAAGATCCGGCATGATTAGGCAGCATGACCAGACAGGAAAACCAAATCAAGGACAGCTACACTATTCGTGCGTGTACCATACAGTGAGCGGAGCCTATACATCATGTCCAGACGGGAATGTAACACACACACACACACACACACATATTCATTCAAAGATTAAAAGTAAATGATACGCATATTCTAAAGATGTAAAATAATTTATTTAAAGTACACGAGTTAAAAAATTATAAAATAAACCCTTACATGTAAATAAACATTCACTTATAGCAACAAGCAAGAAACGAGATGAATCTTAAAAATATTTTATAAAATAAATAAATAGTAAAAAAAAATTTAAAAGGAACATCAATAAAATAAATCAAAATATGTACACCGTTGAATTACCACCAAAGGAAACTAAAGGGCACAGTGTAGGAACCAGTCAATTGAAAACACTTCCTGTAGACGTTCCTACACACCTTCGTCCCTCTTTCACGCCATCTAGTTTCTGAACAGGAAACTATGCGTTCCCACAACAAGATGACGAGGCACCCTATCCTCAACATCATCATCATCGTCTGGATCCTCCAGGCATAAAAGGTTTTTAAGACATGCAAAATTCACGATTTCCAGGTTTGCAGCGTTTATAATGTACTTGAACTCGTCTCCGACCTTCAGTACTACATCGTAAATTTTCAGACCGGTTGAAACAAATGAGTCCGCGTATGCATTGCCTCTATACTCATCCTTGATCAAATCAGTGAGCTCACCGAGGAACTCGCCTAGAGGGGTCATATATTCACCTTTTCTCGCCGTAAACATCACAATCGGCGTAGAGGATCCGGCGTCCCATAAAATGTATCAACCCTCAAAGCTCCCGGGGCCGGACCTATACCAGCGTGCTATTTTTTCATTTACGAGGAGCAATTGCGTGCTTCCCGGACTACTCTTACTCTCCGGCGACATTAAGACTAATCCATGCCCCACTACAACTTACACATGTCATCATACACAAAGACATAGACACAATAGGACCATGACACATACAGAAGCATAATATTAACATATTACAGTGCAACGTAGATGGCCTCACAAACAAAATCATGCAGCTTAGGGAATTCGTACACAAACAAAACATTCACATAGCACTAATACAAGAAACAAAACAAAACGCACACACAAAACACCCACCATCCCTGACTTCACGGCGATCCGTCAAGATCGTACTGGGGGTCATTGGGGTGGACTCATCACTTACATACGTAAAAACATTAGCTACACTGATTAGGGCCATTAGGGGGCCCTAAGCAGATACCCATTTGAGGCCCCACCCCTCCATCCACCAACTCACGCTTTACTACATCACCTCAGCACACACATACAAAAAATGGCTGTGTTAATAAAAAACAATTATGAAACAATTTTAATGAAACATTTATGTCCAAAACAACAAATATGTACTTTCAGAAGACAAACAGAAAAAATACTCTTCATGAAATTCCTGAAAATTAGCTTATACATTATTTAGAAGAGATGACACAGAACTATGTATACAAAAATAATGCAATTATCAACTACCAAACAATTACTAACTCTACGATACAATCGTGTAATAGCTAACAGTTATACAGAACAGTTTGTATCTTCAAAATTTTTGCCTCCTAGATTTTTTCTGGGGGAAATCATCAATAACATCATCATATGAAATCTCCCTACCAACGTCCTGGTTGATGCTTATGATGCCAAGGCCACTGAGGCGATCCTGCCCCATTGATGATCTGAGGTAGTTCTTGATTAGCTTCATCTTAGAGAAACTCCTCTCGGCTGACGCTACTGTCACAGGTAGAGTGCAGGCAATTCTTAGTGCAACCCAGAGATTGGGGTATAGTTTCTCCAGTTGCTTCTGATGAATGAAGGAGAGAAGCTCCAATGCAGTCATGTTGTGTGAAGGTAAAGTCGGCAAGTTCTTAATTTCGAGGGCCAGTTCTCTTCCATCAATGTCAGAGTCAGCTCCAGAGCTCAGTATCTTAGAGAGCTTTTCACACTTGCAGGACAAGTCTTCCTTGTTCATTGTGGTGAAGTTTAGGAGAACCCCAAATATGTCCCTCATATCATCTAATGTTTTGAATCTCTCATTTATTGACCCGATGGCACAATCCACCACCACATTGAAAAATTTGACTTCCAGCCTCTTTAAGGCTTCTGTAAATGGTTCGTCAGGGGCTTCGTAAGCAAAGTGCTTTTTTGTGGATCTGAGCCTCTTCTCCTTCAGCACAGCCTCCACATTCATTTCCTCACATATGTCCCTAGCTACAACTTGTGCTGCAACAAAACCTGTGTTTCTGTAGCTGGTGAATGAGACTTGTTTTTGTGAGGAGGTTGACTGCCACATCAGTGGCCCCCTAGTAGCAGCGGGGCCCTAAGCGGCCGCTTAGTCTGCTTATGCCAGGAAACGACCCTGCAGTCTAAGCACACGTGCATCATGCACAACAATGACATTCACATTGAGCCGCTATATTGTATGGATTATCCTCAGTGTAACTGCTGTAGTAATGATCAAAGTCTTCTCGTTCAGTCGCACTCATACTGTCGTAATTAAAGTAGCGTTTGGGGATGGCAGTCGAATGTAGTTTAAAGTGTCGCAAGTAAGGAATGTTTAAGGGAAGTACCTTTTTGATTCCTTGGTATCCACCCCCACCACCTTGGGTAGCTGAGCTAACTTATAAGGTGTGAATAACAATGTTTTTGAACTGTACATTATCCCCTATCTACTTACTGCCTCATTTCAAGGGCTCACCCGAGAATATTTCTGATGACTTATATTCAAGCAGCAACTTATAAAGAAACTGCGTATCAAACTTTGCAGCATTATACGCTAGAACATACACAGTAATTTTTTTTAACTGATCAGCTAGCTTGACTATATAATCCACAAATAACTTCACGGGTGACTGTCATAGACGTTTTAAAAATATTGACTAAAATATTGATTTTAAAAATATTGGTCACGAGTAAATGCGGGATGACTTTTTCGTCTCAAGGGATCGTGAAATTTGTTAGATTGAGTTTTGATCAACTTTGCATCGAATTTTCAATACATACGAGGATGTAGTTAATATCCTGTCATCAACCGTATGTAGGGTATAACTACCCAAAACTGGTCGCCGTTCTCATCATTAGGTTCAAAGCCAAGTGCCAGCCTCACCCGGGTCTCTTGCCCCTCATTACGTTGAAGGGCGTATGCCATAATGCCACGAACTATATTGCGAAGTCTTTGTTTGGAACTATGGGCATAAGCAACCCGTGGATTAACTGTAACTATACCTGTTCATAAGCAGTACGGAGGCGTTATTCACCTTGTGTAACAGTTTGATTGATACGCCAACATCTGAAAGACGAGTTCTTCTTCTTGTTGTTGATACTTCTCTGTGGGATGTAGATGGACCAGAAGATGAAGATGAAGAAGGTGGGCCTTGGAGTAAAATGTACGATGTAGGTGGTTGTGGTGACGCGGAACGAATTAATTTTTCTGAAGTGTGTGGTTTAGGTGACGAAAGGGTCGGTGATGTTGGTGGTGACATTGTACCCTCAGAACTGCGAGAGGTGTCGAATCTTGTTCGTTTTGTACGTCTACCTGACGTGGATGGTCTTTCAGAATCCTCCTCCACCATTGGTCGCTTAACCAGCGGAGGTTGATGGCTCCCGGCTGGTTCTTCGAGTAGTTTTTCCTACATCTGAGATGGAAGGTCCGGTGAGACGTCTCGAGCTCCTTCTGAGTCTCAGCAAGTTCTACAAGTTCTACAACTTCTTATTGGTTTGGCGGACCATTCATCGTTCTGGAAAAAAGAAGAATGAGAAAAGGCTAGTGAATATAAGGAGTGACTTTTTAAAACTATTTATATTTGTTAAAATCATCGCTTAAGAGAGTGTCACGTAAAAGATAGAATCTCTAGAAAAATTCAGGTTCACAAGTCTATCAACATGTATTATAAGTGGTCCCACGGGGTGTGGTAAAACTGTGGTTATGCTTAAAGTTATTAATTAAAGATAAATATGCATTCTTCTCAATACCTCCTGTACACACCGATATATGGTGTTATTTAGCCTACCAGCCTATTTTTCACGATTGCAAGATGTTGTGTTATTCCATAAATGGATTTACGATGTTGGTGCATCAATGAATGATAAACATAGGTGATTGTGATTGATGATCTTATGCTAGAAATGAATAAGACGATTGCTGAGACGTTTACAATATTCTCCCACCATCTTAACATGAGCGTGTTTTACATCAACCAAAACCTAATTTTCAAGAACAAGTTTATGTAGTATCTTATTTTATTCGCTCAACGTCGGAATGTATCGCAAATTGATATATTAGCAGGCTAAGTGTTTCTGGGTCAGCGTAAGGTATTTTTAGAAGTTTATAAAGAAGCAACGAGTCAACGATAAAGGTATTTGCTCCGTGACCCTTATCCACGTAACACTTTTAGGGTACTTTTAAGAACAGACATATTTCCCAACGAGGTTGAAACAATATATATACACACCAGAATGACCAAACGTGTAAAGAAATATCTGGAGTTTATAAAATCATTATCCTGGTTACCTCCTACTCTTCAGTGACTGTTTGTAAAAAACGTCAAACCTGACTTTTTAAAAGGAATCTGCGAAGTCTTTCTCAATGTTATAAAATGCAACGTCCCAATGAATGCTTCGCAGAAGGATCGTTTATGTCGTTCCAAGAACATAATACAAACACTTGCTCGTAAAAGACAATATGTGTCAAAGAATAAAACGTCTTGTACAAAAAAGTGGATCATTCCTGCCTGTCCTGTTTTCAGTTTTAGAACCTTTATTATCTAGTTTTATATAATGAAGAAGGTTGAAGTGTTACTTAACGAGGTGTACGATTCACTACAAAATACAAATAAGGATGAAACATCTCTAGACCACAGTAAAAACAGTTTAAAAAATGGAGAGTGAATTGTTGAATATATTAAATAAACAAATACATCCTGATGAGAAAAGAATTTTATATCAAGAAGCTCTTCAGAAATTTCTTCAAGAGTACGAGGATTATAAGAAACCTATGGAGCTATCAAACATAGTAGTTATTAAACATAGTGACGATAATGAACATGTCGAGACTAGAGACGAACAACCCTAAGGCAGTTGGGGAAACTCGCATCACCTCGAGCAAGCGTTGAAAAATAGTTTTCCTAATACATTGAGGAATAAGGGTCTAAGTCTTTTTAATCTGTTGAGTGGTGATCCTGTCAAACAATGGTCTAACACAGATAAAGTTATTGCTGAAGGTTCAACGCTACCAAGTTCGAACATTATTGACATTATCCGTGATTTGGTGAGAAAGTGGCAGAGACCGCCCCCACCAGGTTAGGATCATATTAAACAAAGTTACAGCAAATGAACATTCCAAAAATATTGATTGGTAACCAAAAGAATAAAAGCTCTGGAACAACCAACTCAAACACCACACCAGAGCACCTCCAACAGGTGCCTCCGGATTAAGACCTTTGAAAAAGAGGAGCCTCGTCAACACTCGACCCTATTCACGCGCTTCTAAAGTATGTAGATGACTGACGTATTAGAGGATCATTATTACAATGTTTCTAATCCCGCTTCTTACGACGGGGATGAGAGACTACAGAGATACCAATATGGAAGGAATGAAGAAAAAAGATGCTGAGAATTTTTTTGCATGAGCAGGATACTCGTACACTTTATAAGCCTGTGCGAAGAAACTTTAAAACTGCTGAAACAAAAGAACCATCGGTGGATACTGTATGACAGGCAGATATGACTGATATGCAAAGGTACTCGACGTATAATGATGGCTACAGGCATATTCTACTTATAATTGATATCTTCTCCATATACTTTTGGCTTGTACCTCTTAAAAATAACATGTCAAACGCTGTTCCTAAAGCTACAAAGTCTTTGATGTTAAAGGAAAATAAAATCCCAGCCTATTTCTGTACAGATTTAGGAAAAGAGTTTATAGGGCGTTCTTTTCAAAACATGGCTGAATTTAGCATTAGTTATTATAGCAGCAACTCAGTGCATAGGTGTCTTTAGCTGAAAGGGTGCAACGAACCATTGAGGAGCGCATGCATCATTATTTTATGCACAAAAATACTTACAGATACATAGATATTCTGAGCCAACTAGCATCCTACACTAACTCTCATCATCGCATAAATGGGAAATCGCCTAATAAAGTTTTAAAAGAGGGGTGTATACAGAACCAGAAGAAAATAACACTAGAACTACGTCATTGGTTGAACGTTGGTTGAAAGAATTTGAACAAGGATAGAGAGGAAATTTTTAAAGTTTGGTCCATCAAGCTTAAAGGAGAGGTAATTATGTACTATGTTGAAGACCTAAATGGTTAAAAATTTGAGGGTGGTTTCTATGGCGAGGAACTTCAGAAGATTACTTCCAATGTTGGGAAACAGACGTTTAAAATTGAGAAAATCTTACGAACCAAAGGTCGAGGAAACGAAAAATGTACTTGGTAAAATGATTTGGCTACTCAGAGATTTTCAACTATATAAAAGCTAGTGCAATAATGAGACTCTAATAGTATGCAACATGTCTGTTGACCAGTTCTACACCACACTACCCTCCTCAGCCTCGATGGGGATATACTCGGACAATACTCTGGCCAACTTCACTACAGATCTGCATAGTTCTATTGATTTGGAACGTGAGTCATGCGAGGTGAGATTGTGTGAATTTCAACTGAATGCCAAGCTTTTAAGCAATGTGGAGAAACAAATCTTTTTTATGGTTCTTAGAAGACGCGAAGTAGTTGAGAAAGCGGGTGTAACAAAGGATAAAATTATGCGTTCAGCATGGACTGGTGGTGTGCAGGACTACAACACCGAAATAACACTAGGTCCAGGTTTTTAATTGCACGGAGGATATTGTAAGCGACCTAAATAAGAGTTTGAAGAAGTAAAAATTTACAGATGTCCTACTTTTCGAAATCATACGATTGGATGGATTGCAGGTTCGGAACATGCTCTATTGTTAAGATCAGAGACAAAAAGAAATATTTGAGACAGAAATGTGTTCAGGATTCTATCTGATGAAAGCTACAATTTTGCCTTCCAAAGAAGCACTTTTCACAAGCTAAAGGATGATGAGAATAGCTTATTATACAATCTAAAATTGGAAAGCCTGCTAGAGAGACCTCTTGTGTTATATTTACAGTAATATCATGGAACATCAGTTTCTGGGGAGCAGTCAGGTGCGTTAATAATCCCCATCATGTCAAAGTTGCTTCTAACCTACTAAACAGTATTGTGATACATATAAGAACGGTTGTAGGTCAAAACTACCAATTTGGTTACGGGAGCCTAACAGTGAAACTTCACCTTCGGTGCGTTATAGTATAATGCAAAAGCCTTTAGTCGTGTATCGTAGTATGAGATACTAACGCGCTTTAGAACGGAAGGTTCTACAATCAGGGCTAAACAAGAAGCAGGCGTTAAACGGAAAAAAATTACTTCTAAAAACTCAAAACAATGCTCTAAACGTATGAAGCCGACAGTTGACTTCTTTAACTGATATAAACACCAATCTTGTATATTTGTCTCTCGTAGGTAATTGTAGCTCTACAGTGTGAAGTAAGGTTTGGTATTCATTCCAAACACTTCAACGTGTCGCAGCTAGTCCATCCATACACCGAGAAATGTTGTAAATCAGAGCTCTTGCTCTTTAATATCTCGCCTACTGAAACATCTATAGAGGATTCTGATTACGTCATAATTAATTCCCTCAACACGGTTGGTTCGTGGGCCGCCCCCATAGAGTTCGTTATACTTAGCGCAGTCTCATTCTTTTACGATACCAGCAATATATATATATATATATATATATATATATATATATATACATACAAAGGTTCGAATAGCGCACTCTGATGGGACAGATTGTGAGGGTGATTATGCAATCTACCCTGAAATTAACTTTTTGCGTACGATGATCAGTCAGTGTGACGTATATTTAAATCAAGTGAATATCTCAGCAGGATCTAATTATAATTATCATTAAAGGTCGTACTTGGAGAATGTTCTAAATTATTTAAAAGACGCTAAGGAAACCCGTTTGCGTGCCTCGGGGTATTTATTGTACAACTGAAGCAGAAAAAGATGTAAAAGACAAATTTAAAAAACCGAAAAAGAGATTTTTTATGGTTATTCGTATCTAGAGAGCGATTTTTATTTCAAGAGAAACTTCTCAATGGAAGTGAGATGAAGATTAAAATCACTCGCACAGTCTCCGAGATATGGTTAAACTTGCCTGAGAATAATGAAGAAGCCTCTAAGCCTGTGGTTCCACACATTACTGAGACGTGTTTCAGTTACGACGCGTAAAATTATCTGCAATAAAACGGTTTCAGAGAACTTTGTTGAGATCGATAGCAAAATATCGTACAAAACGTACATAGCTGAAGATGTTTACTGTTACTTCTGGTTTGGAAAATTTACCGCAGAGAATACTTGTGTCAATTGTTGATCAGGACACTATTTCAGGTAAATATAAAAAATCCTCATTCAAATTTCAGCATTTTAATTAACCTGAAGAATATAATATTACTAGTGAATGGAATGGCGCCTCTATCAGAATAGGTCTAGAAACGGATTATTCTACTGACGATGAAATTTCAATGTGCTCCCAAGCGTACTAGAACTTATTTCTTGGTACAAACGGTTGTAACGATGTCGGGATAGGCACATACCAGTGAATAACTATATGAAGAATTTTAATGTGTACTCTTTCGATTGTCCATCCGACAGCTGTTCGACGCGCACACGCACATAAATCCTCAAAAACAGGTTCATCTGTTTTAGCAAACCATTAGATAAACTCATTAGTGTACTACTCTACATGCAGTCACAAAGTGATTGAAATTGACTGGTTTACGTTGGTAATAACGGATTTTTAATGGATGAACTCGCAATTCAAAGAGCAATGAAACAGAATTACTTTACGCGAGACATTTTCATAGGCACATACGCAGAAAATGAAATATTGAAGGTACCCATGAAAAAGAACTCATTCGGGATTATACTTGACACAAATTTCTCATCAGGACTGAGAATACGTTGAATGGGTGTGTATGTCGACAGAAGACAGCGAGTATGTTACCACTATAACTCGCTTGGATTGTCATCTTTTCATGACTCAAATATTGTGAAATTCCGAAAGGAACTGCATATGCCTGTGATTGTTTTGAACCTTTACAGGCACCAAAGCCTTTTTAAAAATATATGTGGAAAATATTGTCTACTGTTTCCACTATCCAAAGGAATACAAAGGACACCAAACAGCAACAGACCGGCTGGTCTACGAGGATGTCTGTTTAAAAAGGAAGGTTAAAAGAAGTAAGAGAATTTAAAGACAAGTAAGTTTTAAAGCAAAGCAGAGAAAGGAGGTTGAGAGGTAGGAAAGAAATTTAAAGCTAAAGTGAAAATTTTAAAATAAAGAGGAGGGAATCCAAGTAAAAATTCTTCAATATTTCTACGCGCTACCAAATGCTTCCAACTAGGGGTTTAAGGCAAGATAAGCATCTAGTTTCTTTTTAAAGGATTCGATCGAATTATTTTGAACTACGCTGGCTGGCAATCCATTCCACAAATTAACTTCATTAGCTTCATTAGAATTAAAATGTTCACCCACTAATTTCAGACCATTACCGGGAGTTTTATCCGCATTCCTGAAAGTGAAATACTTTTTCGTGTCGACATTATCAAAACTTTTAATCATTTTAAAAACCTGGATTAAATCTTATCGAATTCGCCTTTTCACGAGTGAGAATAAATTTAACGTTTCTAAACTGCACCGTATGATTTGTTACTTAGTCTAGGAATCATCTTAGTAGCCCGTCGCTGCACTCTCTCCATTCTGTCTAAGTCCTGTCGTAAATATCGAGACCAGAATTGAGCGTAGTATTCCAGGTGAAGGCGTACTGAAGAATTATATAATGTTAGCATCGTTTTCTCCGACTTAAAATCAAATGATCTACCAATAAATCCTAAGATTCTATTTCCTTTTCTGACCGCTTCGATACATTACTTACTCGGTTCAAGAGTGTCGGCAACAATAATACTTAAATCTTTCTCTTCCGTAACACTTGTTAGTATCTTGTCGCGCATAAAATACTTTTCTTTAACATTATTTCTACCGATATGCAACATTTTACATTTATTTATATTAAAGTTCATTTGACAAAAGTTCCGCCCACTCGAATAATTTATTAAGATCTCCTTAAACCCTTTAAGGACGACTGGTACAAATTGCTAACGTTTCAAATACACGCACTCATAACTTAACCCTACAAAAAAATTCAGGGCTTAAAGGGTTAAATCTGTAAACGTTTCGCCGCTGATTTTGTTCGTTCCCCTAGTTTTGTATCACCCGAAAATTTTGAAATTACTCTTAATTCCCAAGTCGATGTTATTGATATAAATAATAAAAAGAACTGGTCCCAGAACTGATCCCTGAGGCACGCCGCTAGTTACACTTTTCCAGTTAGACGCTTTACCATTAATGACCATTCTCTGTTCACGTCCACTAAGCCAATTTTCGATCCATTTGAGAACATTACCATCAATTCCGTGAGAATGAAGTTTAGCTAACAATCATCTATATGGCACTTTATCAAACGCTTTTTGAAAATCGAATTATACCATATGTCCCACAAAAAAGTACACCCAACTTTAGATTGTACTAACTCCTCCAAAAATTGAGATATTTTGGATCTGTTTGTTTGATTTAATATAGCAAATTATTCTTTGTTAACGTTCAAAATTTATTTATGTTTAAACGATTTAGTGTTTAAGCATCTGCTTTTAACTGAAGGGTACAGCAAAATGGGTTGCGCCGAATGATCATTTCTCCCAGCCAGATAGCTCCTCTTGCTTTAACCAATGTGCTACTTTTTACGTCGAAGGATATTGCAAATATTTTTTTTAAATAATTCGAACTTTTGTATCTAAGATACGAGTCATACATATAAATGAAGAATCTGAATTACTAAATTTATAAATAACTTTGAAACCCTTATCATGCAGTTTACACGAAGGCAGCGCGTTCTCATGGTCACAACTTAGCTGCAAACTAAAAGCTTAAAACAAGTTCAGAATACCTTCGAACTGCAATTTCCCGATAGAGCTTCTCCAACTAAACGTACAATTTTGAAGAATGTTCGGAAATACAAAGAAGAAGGAACGGTCCTCAATTTGAACAAAGGACGTTCAGGCCATCCGAAGACGGCAAGAACAGACGAGAACATTCAGCATTCAGCCCTGACTTGACTCCGTGTGATTACTTTTTATGGGGTCATTTGAAAAATAGAGTATTTGCATCACAACTTATCAATTTAGATGATTTGAGGACTCGCATCACAGCTGAAATCAACTTGTTAAAAGACAATCCAGATCTTATCAAAAGAGTGATGGGGAAGATGAGAGCTCGACTCCAGATTTGTATCTACAGATCTACAGATCTACAGATCTACAGAAGCTAAGCTAACAAAGACCCTAAGATCCACTCTAAGGCTAGCCCGAGAGAAAGGAGAGAGTAGGGGGTTAAGAGAAGAGAGGAGAATAAGGGGTTAAGTAAGGAGCAACACCTATCATTCGTGGGTTAACATTCATTCAGAAAAAGAGGGAAAAAGTCTCACCATCATCATCCGCCGGCCACTGCCGACAAGTCAGAAAAATAGTCGGAGAATATAGGAGAGGGGTGAAAGATGAAAAGAAGTAAAATAAGAACGCTTACAAACCATGCAAACACAGTCTTAACTCACTGTCATACCATGCAAACTACAAACATGCAAGAAAAGAGTTAGAGACATGCAAAGTAAGGAGGATAAGAAAAAAAAAAAAAGTAGGTAAAGTTAAACAAAAAGTGGGTTAGTTTACGCTATGAGCTACATCTACATTCGTGTTAGTCTAATTTTTTTTTTTTTTTTTTTTTTTTTTTATTGCTGGCATCACGCTGGCATGTCACAAGCTGGCATTCATCGTCAACAGACTCATCCTCGAGCACCACCACCAGAGCTCCTGTTGTTAACTTTCTTTTTTAATTTTAAACAACGTTAATATTTTTAAAATGTCTGTCAAGACGGTTCTTAAACACATTAACGCTGGTAGAATGAACGACTGACGCGGGAAGATTATTCCATTTATCAATTACTTTAAACGTAAAGAAGTTTTTAGCGATATTAGTAATGAAACGTCTGCCACGCAACTTGAATCCGTTATTGCGAGTATTACTATTATCGAAAGTGAACAATTTGTCAAAATTTACGTTATCGATGTTATTAACGATTTTGAAAACTTCAATAAGCTCCCCCCTTAATCTCCTAGTTTCGAGTGAATACAAGTCTAACACTTTAATCCTATCTTCATAAGGCTTATTGCGCAATGCCGGAATAAGTTTCGTGGCACGACGCTGAACCCTTTCTAACCTATCAATATCCTCACGCAAGTACGGGCACCAAAACTGAACGGCATATTCCAAATGAGGCCTGACTAGGGACTTGTAAAGGGGCAATATAATATCCTTCGATTTAAATTCGAAATTACGCGCTATGAAGCCTAACATCCTATTAGCTTTTGCGCAAGACTCCAGGCACTGGTTCCTAACCTTTAAATCTTTAGTTACGCGTACGCCTAAATCTACTTCCTCGTCAACGCTCGCTAAATCCCTATCATCCATCGTGTACACGTAATTATTGTTGCGAGAACCTATATGCAAAACTTTACATTTATCTACGTTAAATTGCATCTGCCACTTATCCGTCCACTCCATAATCCTATCTACATCGTCTTGGATCCTATTTCTATCGTCCTCGTTAACAACCTTACCGCCTATTTTAGTATCGTCCGCGAATTTTGACACGTTACTAATCAATCCTACATCTATGTCGTTAATGTAAATTACGAATAACAATGGGCCTAACACTGAACCCTGTGGGACACCACTACCTACCTCTAACCACCCCGATTCACTACCATTAACTACGACCCTCTGCCTCCTAGCACGAAGCCATTCTTCTAACCAGTTAGCTACCTGACCGCGGATACCGTGCGCTTTAACCTTCGCAATTAGTCTCCTATGCGGAACTGTATCGAACGCCTTTTTAAAATCTAAATAAATAACGTCAGCTGCCCTATGCCTATCGTATTCGCGCACTATAGGAATGGCGGTCATGTTGAAAGAAAACGAAACTAAGCATAACTTTTGCAATAAGGAATAAAGAAAAATCTGCTTTGTATCTTATTAAAATTATGTTAAAGTATCTATTATTATGTATTTGTCTTTTCATTACATCGCTAGCACACACATTATTTTTTCATTGACCAATTTTGCGCAATCCATTTTGTTGTACCCTTCAGTTAAAAGCAGATGCTTAAACACTAAATCGTTTAAACATGAATAAATTTTGAACGTTAACAAAGAATAATTTGCTATATTAAATCAAACAAACAGATCCAAAATATCTCAATTTTTGGAGGAGTTAGTACAATCTAAAGTTGGGTGTACTTTTTTGTGGGACATATGGTATAATATCTACTGTTTTACTTTCGTCATATGTATTTACAATATCATTAAAGAAATCGAGCAAATTAGTAAGACAAGAACGATTACGTCGAAAGCCGTGTTGAGAATCTTTGATTAAATTATTAATTTCTCAGTGATTAACTATTTTATCCCGAACGATCGTCTCCATAAGTTTACCAACTACTGACGTCAGGCTGATGGAACGATAATTTCCGGGAAGCGATTTGTCCCCTTTTTTAAATATTGGCGTAATGTTTGCAAGTTTCCAATCGAGCGAAACTTCTCCAGACTGTAACGATTTATTAAATATCAGGTTGTAACATAAATTCTGCTCGATTAGAAAACGGACGATAGATAATAGAATAACCTCAAGTTAATGTGAAATAGTTTTAGAAATGTTGCAAAATACACGCGGCGACAGGTTCGCACAGGTTTTATCACGATACAGAATGACACAGAATACAGAATGACTTAGGCTAGTGTAGGTTTAGGATAATGAATATTTTCTCTGTTTTTTTTCATACAGTTACAACGCCACCCCTACGATATTACAGTAATTGAAAAAACATGGAGCCCACGAAAGAGCATATTCGACATATGATGCTGTATGAGTTCCAGAAAGGATCTAACGCTAGTGAATCCGCAAAAAACATTTAAAGAGTTTATGGAAATGATGTTGTGAACGAATGGATGTGTAGGAGATGGTTTGAGAAGTTCAGAAATGGAGACTTCAGTTTGAAAGATTATCAACGAACAGGACGACCAAATGAGTTGATGAAGATTTGCTGAAAGCAACAGTGGAGGAAAACTCAACAGTATCTGTAAGAGAACTTGGCCAGCAACTCGGCGTTAACCATATGACCATTCATCGTCATTTGAAGCTGTTAGGAAAAGTAGTGAAGGTTGGAAAATGGGTTCCGCATGATTTGTCACAAGCGAATCTTCAACATCGAATCGATATTTGCACATCACTGCATTCTCGGCAACTGTAGGCACCGTTTTTGAATCGGATCGTCACTGGGGATGAAAAATGGGTCCGCTATAACAATATTAAGTGTTGACATCAGTGGCTTAGCCGTGAAACAAAGCCCAACGATTGAAGATGGCATTACAAGAAAAACGTCCTACATTAATTAATCGCAGAGATGTTCTATTCCACCAGGATAACGCGCGCCCTCACACTGCTCGAATCACCACTGCCCATTTGGAGGCATTTGGTTGGGAAAAAATGCAACACCACCTAAATGGACAAAAGTTGCAATCCAGAGAAGCTATCGAAAACGAAGTGATCGCTTTTTTTAACTCGAAACCAAGGGATTTCTTCGAACGTGGCATAAAAAAACCTTTTCCACAGGTGGGAGGAGGTTATAGAAAAAGAAGGGAATTGTATTGATGATTAATTTGTCTTTGTCATTTAATTTTTGTTGTGAATAAACTAAAAATTCGAGCAAATTTGTCCTTACAAGTCCTTTAATTTTTGTTCTGAATGAACTAAAAAATCGAACAGAATATATGCTACAACCTTCACTTCTTTAAGTACCCTTGGGTAGAGCTTACTTGGACCTGGAGTTTTATTAGGATTAATTTTACCTATGGCTGAAAGCACTTTGCTTTCACTAATAGAAAAATCGTGAAGCTTTAACTGATCGTCTCTGAGCATGATTACGGGAACAGGAATGTTGTTCATATTTTCGTTGGTGAAGATAGAAGAGAAGAATTTATTTAAAACTTCCTTCATTTGTAAGTCATCGTAAATTTTTTCGTTGTTTTCGCCTGTGAATGGACCAATAGTCTGCGAAGCTACAAGAGGGTGTTCTAATGAGGAATTTTTGGAAATTTTCAGTAAATGTAACTCAGCCTTAAATGACCAATTTGTACGTAACCAGATAAGTTATTTATTGCCATTTGTAACTACAGGGTGGGCCGTAAGTTTCCATACATAGGAAAAATTAAACGTTTGTTTTTATGTTTCAGATACCCTAAGAATATGCGTTTGACGTAAGATCTTGTTTACTGATGAAGCAAATTTTTACGTCAATGGAGAGGTTAATCGGCAAAACATACGTTATTGGAGTAATGCTAACCCTAACTGGCTGAGTCCGACGAAGATGCAAGGTGCCGGTAAAGTGATGGTGTGGGCCGGGATATGGGGTGACAGAATTATTGGACCAATTTTTGTCAGTGGAAATCTTAATGCCGAAAGGTATCTTAACATGTTGCAAGAAGAGATTTTCCCATCCCTGCTAAACGAGGAAGGTAACTTCCCAGTTTACTTCCAGCAAGATGGAGCTCCACCTCATTATGGTCTTCACGTGCGTCGGCATTTGGATCAGCAGTTTCCGGATGCTTGGATTGGTCGGCGTGGTCCTGTGGAGTGGCCTCCCAGATCCCCAGATCTCACCCCCCTTGATTTCTATCTTTGGGGGCACTTGAAGGCCATGGTGTATCAGGAAAAGATACGAGACATAAATCATCTAAATTCTAAAGGAACGTATCACCAACGCCATTACAAGCATAACGTCAACTGTGCTAATGCGTGTTCATCAACAGTGGGGAACACGTATTGAAATGTTTTCAAAACAATGGCAACCATGTAGAGCATATATATAAATAAAAATGGTTGTCCATAAAAAAATGTTTATTTTTCCTATGTATGGAAACTTACGGCCCACCCTGTATAAAAAATCAGTGTATACAGTATAGTGTAGCAAGAACGAAAGTTTTTATTTTTTATGTAACTTGTAAACTCTGGACAGTCATTAATTGTTAAAAGTTTAGCTCTTGTATTCTGTGTATGATTGAAATTTTAATGTAGCTTTTTAAAATACAGGGTGGGCCGTAAGTTTCCATACATAGGAAAAATTAAACGTTTGTTTTTATGTTTCAGATACCCTAAGAATATGCGTTTGACGTAAGATCTTGTTTACTGATGAAGCAAATTTTTACGTCAATGGAGAGGTTAATCGGCAAAACATACGTTATTGGAGTAATGCTAACCCTAACTGGCTGAGTCCGACGAAGATGCAAGGTGCCGGTAAAGTGATGGTGTGGGCCGGGATATGGGGTGACAGAATTATTGGACCAATTTTTGTCAGTGGAAATCTTAATGCCGAAAGGTATCTTAACATGTTGCAAGAAGAGATTTTCCCATCCCTGCTAAACGAGGAAGGTAACTTCCCAGTTTACTTCCAGCAAGATGGAACTCCACCTCATTATGGTCTTCACGTGCGTCGGTATTTGGATCAGCAGTTTCCGGATGCTTGGATTGGTCGGCGTGGTCCTTTGGAGTGGCCTCCCAGATCCCCAGATCTCACCCCCCTTGATTTCTATCTTTGGGGGCACTTGAAGGCCATGGTGTATCAGGAAAAGATACGAGACATAAATCATCTAAAGGAACGTATCACCAACGCCATTACAAGCATAACGTCAACTGTGCTAATGCGTGTTCATCAACAGTGGGGAACACGTATTGAAATGTGTTTTCAAAACAATGGCAACCATGTAGAGCATATTATATAAATAAAAATGGTTGTCCATAAAAAAATGTTATTTTTCCTATGTATGGAAACTTACGGCCCACCCTGTATATTTGTAAAACTGTTCTATGAACAATTTTAAAGAATGTATTTGTAAAACCTGTAACTTCTTTTAATAAATTAATTTCTGGATTCCTCTCTTATTATTTTTAATACATTGAATAATATTCAACATAAACAATATATATATATATATATATATATTAATATATATATATCGAGAAAAACTAATTTTCTAAGACATGGATTGAATTTTGTGCACAAATGAACATAATAACAGATTTACTTACGCGTCTTACGCGGCTTCTGCTTCATCTTCCATCTCGTCGAGTAGTTGTGTGTACATCAGATCGGAGTTCAGTAGGGAATTCCAACTCCATTTGTAGTTACATGATAAAGTGGGAGCATGAGTCCATTCTGCGTTGAAAAACAGAAGAAATAATTAAGTAGGAAAGAGGCTCAGCAGTTTGTATTATTATTTTAAAATAAATGGTACGTGTATTTATTTAAAATGTAAAGAAAAAGAGAAAAACTTACATCTCCTGAGAGCTTAAATCAGGATATACGGAAGGCCCAAATTCGAAATCTTCATGGTGAGTCTCGTCGTCGTTGCCCTCACCACTCTGTGGACTGCATACATCGATTACTTCGATTTATCTGTGCCGAATCCTAAAATCCGACAAATGAAAATCATGTATAAAACATACTCAAAGTCGGAAATAATAACACGCCATGGTTTTAACATAAGCTGCGGTCACTATACACTATACAACGATGTTTTAAAATAACTGATTACGCGTAAGTGTTTAAATGAGTAGTGCAGCGGGAAAAAGGATAAACGACAAAATCGGTGAAATGCGTTTTCTGTTTGTCTTTTCAAACAGAAAACGCATTTCGCCGATTCTCCTGCTGCGCTACTCAAATGTAGAAAAAAGAACTTACATTTCATGGTCGGTTAAATCAGGATATGATGAACGAGTAAGGCCGAGGTTGGAAGTGCCACTCTCGAGGTCGTTGTCTTAGTCACTGTCACCACAAAAATTGACTAATTCTATCTAATAAAATTCGTCAAATAAAAATCATATATAAAACACCATCAAAATTGAAGGTAATAATAACCCCCCGCACGGTTTTACCATAAGCAGACGTAAAAAAAAAAAATATATATATATATATATGTGTGTGTGTGTATATATGGCTACGTCGTGGCCAATGTCGTAACACCGCTTCCGGAGATCAGCGAAGTTAAGCGACATTGGGTCTGGGTGTAGTTGGATAGGAGACCGTCCTCCGCGCCTAGATTATGTAGCGACCCGTTGTTCGGATCCCACGTAAAGCTGTAGGTCCCCTCCGTCATATGACCTTAGATGCTGCGAAGGAGGTTAAACGATCCCAATAAAAAAAATTATATAACCTTTGGTTAGCTTCCGCCTGAATTGTTCATTCTGACGAAGGTCAAGCTTTTCACTCCACCTTAGACCTACAGTTTAACGTGGAATCCGAACCACGCCCCATCAGCAGCCAGCGTCTTAACCACTAGGCCACCTAGGGTACCCATTTATCTACCAACCACTTTCTTTATTGTGATTGTGTGGAAGGATGAACAGCTGGGTTTTGCTGCGCGCCGGCTGCCGTCGGGTCTCGAACCCGGGGCCGATGGATTCGTAGTCAGCGACGCTAACCACTACACCACCGAGGCGCATCATATACAGTATATATATATATATATATATATATACACACACACACACACAGTGTGTGTGTATATATATATATATATATAGAGAGAGAGAGAGAGAGAGATATATATATATATATGCATTGGAAGGCAATGACAACTACGATGTTATATACACAGATTTTGCTAAAGCTTTCGACATATGTGACCATGGTATAATAGCACATAAAATTAAATATATGGGAATAACAGGCAAAGTGGGAAGATGGATCTACAACTTCCTCAGAGAACGTCTGTAGTTTGTCAAAATTCAAAGTATATCATCATCAGAATCGGAAGTACGCACCTCAGTACCACAAGGGACAGTACTGGCCCCACTCCTGTTCATTATCATGCTAACAGACATAGACAGCGGAGTAAACAGCAACAGTATAGTAACATCCTTTGCAGATGATACAAAGATCAGCAGAAAAATCATCAATGTACATGACGTGGAGGCCTTGCAGAGGGACACGAACAAAATATACAAATGGTCAGAAGACAACAACATATCATTTAACACGAGAAATTTCAGCTCCTGAGATATGGTAGCAAAGAAGAACTTAAACACTGCATATTATGCTCCAGATAGACAGGAAATTCAGAGAAGCACGAAAGCGATCGATCTCGGGATAATAATGACAGATGATGCGAAATTCGAAACACAAAATCAGATAGCGATAAATAAAGCAAAAAGAGTCGCCGGACAGGTACTAAGAACGTTCAAGAGAAGGGACAGGACAGTAATGAGTCATTCCCCTGCTAAAAACACTGATTATACCAAAACTTGAATACTGCTCAGTTTTGACGTCCCCATATAAAAAGAAAGAAACTAATAAACTAGAAGAAACATAAAGGCATTTCACAGCCAAGATTGATGGCTGCAAATAACTCAACTACTGGGAAAGACTACGTAAACTAAATCTGTACTCCCTGGAAAGAAGAAGAGAGAGGTACACCATAAACTACATATGGAAAATGATCGAAAAACTGGTACCAAACCTAAAACTAAACCCAATTACCATTCAAACAACACTGGAAAATAGGAAAGGCAGAATGTGTAGTGTTCCCAAATTAAAGGCCCAACAAGGGACGTCCTCAACTCTAAAGGAAAATAGCTTGGTTGTCAGGGGGCCAAGACTTTCAACCAGCTTCCAAAGGACCTCAGAAACGTAACGGGGGTCAAAGTTGAAGTCTTCAAGAGAAGACTGGATGCCTGGCTCAGGACGGTACCAGATGAACCGGGCGTGGCTGGCTATGTACGGTGGAGAGCGCATGAAAGCAACTCGCTCCACCACCAAGCCAGACCTAGAGGCGGGGCCACCAGCTTGACCTCCGTGTGAAGAGAGACCAACGCACGAAACAACATAAGGTTCATAAGGTAAGGTAAGGTGTATATATATATATATATATATATGTGTGTGTGTTGTTTTAAAAACAATTATTGAACTCCCATTCTTGTTTGAGTATCAAAACCTTCACTGCATTAAATCCTATTAGCCGCAAAAACAAATTTAATAAATTTTAAAAACTTACGTTGAATTGGAGCTCGCCATTTTAGAAATTGTCACACGCAAAGGATATCTTTGTAATGTCTCAAAAGATTCGCACTGATTAAGTCACTACTGTGGTCTGGACATTCTGACCCCGTTATATACCCTGGATGTAAGTGAGGCGTGGCCTGAAAATTGCGTCTCAGATCCCTTGTTACTATCAGCTAACTATGGTGAAATCTACCAATATACAAATAAATTTTTTGGTCTGTTCTTGTATTTGGTATTAATTCATTTATAATATATATATATATATATATATATTATAAATGAATTAATACCAAATACAGAAAAAAAAAAAAATTAGGATCTTTTCCGTTTGATGCCCACTACTAGTATTAAAATTAATTATTACCATCATGAAAGACTGGAATATTACAGAAATAATTACAAACTAACGAAAATATCACGACTTAACCTAACCATTCGTCAAGGGCGTACAGTTGACCTAACCGGGCATTCACTTAACCTAACTGGGCATTCAGTTAACCTAACCAGTTAGTCATTCTTAATGTTAATATATATATATATATATATATATATATATATATATATATATATCGGTGGGCAAAAAAAAAGGGAGACCTCGAACTTTGGTTGTAAAATCTAAAGTTATGGTCAGATTTCAATATTTTTTTTCACACCCTACAACTAAATAAGTTTCCTATAGGGTGAGCGGATTTCAAAGAAAACTAGTGAAAATTAAGGATTTATTGAACATTTCTTTATACCACTGGAAATTCTCCACTTACACTACTAGTGTATTATCGGGTCTGCAAAAAAAAAAGGGAGAGCTTTTAAATCTTTCATATCTCGGCAAATATGGCATATAGAACCATGAAATTTTAGTATGATAGTACTAGGTCATTTTATGATTTGTATGCCATCTTTTAGCATTTTAGCTGAGAAATTGGATTTATGGCGAATATTCCAGAAAAATCTTGCGATAATTAATTAAAGCGATTTTAATTAGCGTAAGTCAACTGCAGGAAGTTTGGACAAACTTCTCAAGAAAATCGATAAAACAGGAGATGCTAAAAGATGTCATACAAACCATAAATTTACCTAGTACTAACATACTAAAATTTTATGGTTCTATGTATCGTATTTGCCGAGATATGAAGGATTTAAAAGGTCTCCCTTTTTTTTTTCCGACCCGATAATGCAGTAATAGTGTAGTAAATGGAGAATTTCCAGTGGCATAAAGAAATGTTCAATAAATCTATAATTTTCATTAATTTTCTTTGAAATCCGCTCACCATATAGGAAATTTGCTTAGTTGTGGGGTGTGAAAAAAATATTGAAATCTGACCATAACTTTGGATTTTACAGCCAAAGTTCGAGGTCTCCCTTTTTTTTTTGCCCACTATATACAGTATATACAGCAATACCTCGAACATCGTCGCTAATGCGTTCCTGGAAAAGCCGACGATATTCAAAACAACGATGTTCAAATAATGTAACCTATTGGAAATAAGAGGTTCCGTTCTCAGATTTTTTTTTGTCAAAATCAGGATTTTTGCATTACAAATACAGTACAAATACACTCGTTTTAACAGCTCAATCACAGGAAAACATCATTAAGAAATTGTTCAATTTAAACCTTTTATTTAAACACGAAAATTTATAATACGAACGAAAAAATGAAATTGGAAATTATTTTTAAGCAAAACATTCGTCCAATATGGCACCTCGGCCGCACTTGTTACTTCTGTGCAGAAGGGAAGGGCGATGCTGCCAGGCGTAAGAAGACGAAGTAGCAAAACCAAGACGATGATGTTGTAAATCTTAGTCGCAAGCATAGCAACGACGAAAGCCCAAAAGAACGATGTTCAAGGTATTACTGTATATATATATATATATATATATATATATATCATGTAACCTGTTTTGCATAATAAATATCATGTAATCTATTTTGCATTTTTATTTCCATATTATGCAAAATGTTCGCATTTCTCAAAAAAAGAATGTTATTTTCGTATTCAGAGGGTCAAAATGCACTACTGGTGCTATTTTCAAAAGAATCTGGTGGTGGCCTCTAAACGGAAAAGACCCAAAAATTATTTGAATATATTTGAATATATTGGTGTATGTATATATATTGGTATATATTCTGAAATATGTATTTTAATGTAAAGGCATTTTTCTCGGTCAAGTTTGCGATGAAGTAAAGTAAGACCTCTGATCCTATATAAACATTATCCTCTTAACCATCTTTAGGTGTGAAACCGTTTGAGTAAAAAATCGATATTCACACAAAGCGATTACAAAGATGAACATCTCTATACAATTTTGGACATATATATGAGCTTGAGGGTTAGAGAACCAATGGTGCAATTTAGGGCATATCATACTCTGGGTTCAGGGTTGAAATTTTGGAAAAACAAAGGTGCTAATATGTATTCCTATGTAAAAATTAATTCTAAGATGGGTTTATTATTTGCAACTTTTCCGAAAAATCTCATTTTCATGGTCAAAATCGCGATTTTCTGATTTGAAGGCTGCCTAACGCAGCCTCAGGGCACCCAAATCAAAGCGCCTTCAACACCTCTGGGTGCTGAAAAAATGTTTAGATTTCACGTAAAACTTAAGAATTGTAAGTTTTTCTTCAAAGAATAGGCGCGGCTCACCAGCTCTACTCTGATCGAGTAGCGGGAGACTTGCCACCTCCACGTGTAGGTTTACACGCCTGTTCTTCCTGGATCCCTGAAAAGCGTGGCCTCATAAGATCTTATATTATGATCTTATGAGGACTTTCAGCTCTTATGAGCATTAACGATGGTTTCAGCCTCTTCGTCAGCCACTCGAACCTGAAAAGCTCTTAAGTATGTCCTGCTTCGATCTGAACACTGGGAGCATTTCTCGATGGTCTATCCTGGCTCTCACCCACCCATCTCTCCTCTCGTGACCGTACACAGCTTGGGAAGCAGTTGAGACTTCCTGTACACTGTACAGCTCTCTCGCAGAACTGAGTATGAACAGAGAAAGCGTCCACTTTGAGTGGAGTTTTCGTGAGATCCTCGAGCTCAGTCAAGGTTATCTTGCAGGTGAAAATAGGCTCGTAAATATTCTCTGATTCCCAGTTGATGAGATCCTCAGATGAAGTGGCTTTCAGATTGACTTTGGGATTTTTATGGGGCCTCACTGTCGTATCACCAAAGTCTCTTCCTTCTCTGATCTTCTCTAGCTGGCTCACAGCAAAAGCTCTCTGATACTCATCCTCACTGCACAGGAATGAAGCCAGGATATTCTCAGGATGTGCGTGGTAAGCTCCTCTTATCACTGCAGCAGAGATGATGTTCCTGACCTCGGTAGTCTGGTTCCTCAGCAGCCTCAGGCTTGAAAAAACGTGTGCAGAGCCAAATTTGAGGTGGTGCTTCACTTTGATGTCGTAGTACACTTTGAAGTAGAAGTTAAGGCAGAACTTCACGAGGACCTCGAGCCTCCTCAACACCTCCCCCTTCAGTCCGTGCTCCCTCATCCACAACAACAAGATGGCCTGTGCAGTAGTGAGCCACCTGGATTGGTTCAGAGGTCCGCACTTGAGACCAGCCAACTGTGGACTGAGACTTCCAGACTTGATGGCTTTGATCAGAAGATAGCAATTGTGCTGGTCTGTGGAGAGAGATTTGACTATCTCTACTGGCAGTTCTATGATATCTTCAGTTCCTTCCACTGGTTTGAAGTTGAAGTTGACCTCAAGTTCATTCACTTTCTCAAGAAGTTTTCCAATAGGCCCACTGAAGCCTGACCGGGGAGTTACAGGGCCGTCCAGCTTGATGATTAAGTGCCTCAGGCGGAGCTCGTTCACATGGAGCTGACAGATCATCCAGTGGCACTTGCGACCCAGCATCTTCTCCAATAGGGCTATGGCGTCTCCAGACCACCCCGTGTTGGTAGAGTCTCCTCCAATCATTACAAGGTTCTCGTCAGCTCCTTGATCCAGAAGCCACTCATGCAGGCCCTGAGCGATCTCATGAGCAGGCTTTTCTCCTTCCTCAGGTTCCTCGGGAGTGAAATGGAAGAGGTACTTTCCTTGAGGCTCCCACGTGAGTCGTGATAGTGTAATGCTCCTCGATCACTTTGCCAGGATGAAATCTCCCTGTCACTTCGTCATATTTCAACACCTTTGTGTTCCTATCCTGCTTGCCATCAAAGAATATCCCAGAGATCTTCTCCTCCTCTGACCTCTGCGTGAGAGCTTCAACTGATGAGGCCATTACTTCCTCCCTGGCCCTCCAGACTTTCATGCCATCTATGGTCAAGTAAGCCTTGTCTTTGGAAAGATGACCGGCCCTGATGAGGTCGTTCAGGAAGCCAGTGGCAACTGCAGCTGCCGGAACATTTGCCACCCTGTACCTCAAAGCTGCTGAAGCTGTCCCTTGGATCTTCATGTAGTTTCGTGTAGCAGAAGTTGGAGTTTCGGCAGGTACTTCAGCGGAAACGTCCATAGGAACTTCAGTAGCCTCAGCATTGCCAGAGGCTTCTTTTGCAGCTTCTTCCAAGTTTGGCTCTTCGTCCTCCTCAAAGTCTTTCATGAGAAGCTCCTCATTAGTAGCCTCCTCTTTCTTCTTCCTCTTCACAGCAGAAGCTTCTTCAGCCTCCTTCCTCTTCGCTGCTTTGATCTGTCTCCTGCTGTTTTCGAAGTCTACAGAAGACATCTGGATTCCTGAAGCTTCGGAAGTCTTCACACTCTGGTAGTACAGCCACTGAAGGTCCAGTTTAGGAATCTTCACCTCCAAAGGACAGTTACAGTTCACATGGGCCTTGAGGGAGCATCCTGAGCATCCACTCCCCTCTGAGCCGCACAAGAAGATCTGATACTTGTACACGCAGACTTCACAGAGTTTATCCAGATCAGCCATCCTCTTCTCCTGGGTAGCAGACTTAACTCTCCCGTTCACAACGTCTGTCACCTCCTTCCATTTCAACAAGATCTTATATGAGAGCGATTTTTCCGTGATTGACACAGGCGGGGAGAACTTTACATTCGACTTCCTCCACTGAGTCATCACGAGTGAAGCCAGCTCGTCAGTCATCTCTCGGATAGGGTATTTAGACCTTTGGATGTCATGAATGAGGAACTTTTCCTCCTGCAGACGAATCCCTCTCTGAAGAACGGCTCTCCAAGTCAGCACCTCGCTGGGAATGAACTCCTTCTCCGGGCCCACAACATCCGAGAGCTTTGAACCTGACATTTTCCTGGCTTTGGGGGCAGATTCGGCCATCACGTCTAGTCGGTGCTTATTCTCGTTCTTGTCCAATCTGTAACAAATTCATATCAGTATGTTTAGTGTTCTTTCGCCATAAATATAGACAAGGAATATAATTTTTGGTTATAATCAGGGTTTGCCAACCGGCATTTTTAATTACCAAATTAACCTAAATTTGGTAATGAATATTTATTTTCGTAATAGAAAACTGAATTTGGCATTGCAAATTTTATTTAAAGTTCGTAATAATGGTGTAACATAAACTTAACCCTTTGTCATTCAGTACCATTTAATTTTAGCGTAGGTTCATTTTTTTACTTGAAATATGCATAGGAGGTATATATAAGCATTTTTAGCAATCTTTTTTTTTGTAAGTATATATATAATATATATATATATATATATGAATAGAAACGACGTAAGTATTAAGGAACGTTTCTGCACACGAGGAAGAGAAATCACGAATAAATGAAAAATGAAGCGAACCGCCCGGGAATCGAACCAGGGCCTTCCAATTGCCGGTTGGATGCGCTACCATTACACTACGGTCCTCGATCATTCACAAATCGAAATTCTCCTACATAGGGCAGAAACCAATGCCCTGAGAGGTGTAGTAATGCTTAGTTAAGAATATTAAATTTTGTTTATTAAATAAGATAATGTTTAATGTAAATCATTTACTAATAATTATGAAACTAATTGTTTAAATGGGTAGGGTTGGTAATACTGAATAGGCTTTGAGAGTGGACTACCCTATAACGGTTTTCAGTCTTGAGGTGGACGCGATACGCGTAAGATTTAGAGCCATGTGATCTTAAAGTAAATTGTTTTGCGCCCTCTCCGACCTAAATATATTTAGTAATATTTCATACTCGCATATCCCCTAATTAACTAAACCATTTTCGAAATTAATAAAACGTAACAAGTGTTAATAAAGAGTATTAATTAATATCCCCCTTTCCCATTGGCTTTATAACGGTCTTTTAGAGTCAGAACTCGCGTGGCTACCGGAAACTATACGAAAAATAGAGATAATAATAAGTAGGAAGAAGCGTAAATAAATAATGAAGAAAAGAAATAATAAAAGTAGTCACTACATCTGGTGGCTAGCGGCGGTCTTACATCATATTTTGTGAGGCTTACCCACGTGTTAGGATTTCGATTAAAATTCTTAAAACCCGGTATAATAACAAATAGCGTTAATGAATATTTTATTTCGATTATTAAAATATCTAAATGCAAATTTTACCCCGTTTGCAGGCAAATTTCGATTTTCATGCCTTAAAATTTCATTGTACATAAAATTTAAAAATGGCGCTTCGCATCCTGATAGCGTCCCTGAAAAACTTCACGCCTCAAAAATTTAATTTCGTGAGAGTTCGTTGGATTCTGAAATTCATCGTTTGTTCCGTTACGTTCACAGTCTAGTGACTCAAAATTTTAGTCGCGGTACAGACTCGGTAGAAAAGTTTGTCTGACTCCATATCGCGAGTCATTATTACGTTAAATTTCGTTTCGGTCGGAGAGGGTATAGTTGAAAATTATCGTGCTGCCTGAAGACTCAATTTTCTTTTCTTTTCGTCTCTTCCACTGTATGCCTTTCAGCTTACCTTTTTATTTTTTGTTTAAAACTTTTGGAATTAGTGAAAATTGTAATAATCATAATAATAAGAATAATGATTTGTACGTAAGTGAATTTAGTTTAAATACAGTGATACACATTTTATATGGTCCTTTCAAAATGTTTTAGCGAAAATTTTAGAAAATTTTCATGAGTTCTGGGTTTCATTAGCAGATTTTTTATTATATTTCGATTGCCTGTATATAATAATAGGATTATTTTGTTGATATAGATTTACGGGCTTTTTGCTTGCTCGCTTCGCGCTATATAGGTTAAGTTACAGTTAAGGGACAAATCGAAAAATAAATCTTAAAGATATTAAAAATTGTCAGATTGGGCCGTATAGGATTGTGTTAAATTTCAAAAATAAGCTAAATTGGTTTAATGGACTAGAGAAATTGTGTTGTGAAATTTTCTATAAAAGTTGTTTTGGATATTTTTTTATACTCATTAATTATATACAATTTGGTAGGTAAGCTGGTTATCTATTTTTTTTCCTCTGTTTCTTTCGATTCATTTCACGACAATTCCGACATATTTGGTAAATGGCTATTGTATCGTACGTAAGAAGAATTTCTTGTAGGCCTATCGTAAAATATTGTTCGGAGATTAACCGTTATTACGGTATGTCTATTGAGTAGTAAATTTTTAGTTATTTAACAAAATTTTCATTGGTTTAACATAAATAAGCATAGGATTTTTCTTTAATAAGCACAAATGTTGACTTAAATTCTTAATAGCTCTTTTCACGCATAACATTGAATTTATTAATTATAGGCCTAAAAGCGGCAGTAAATTTTATTTTTTTTTGGCGGCCAATGTGAGTTACGGTACACATTTTACTAAATCTGGAAATTATAATTTTTTTGAATTACAGAAATTTGTGTAGAAAATTTTCTTTACGTTTTATGAATTCATTCAATAATCAATTTTATTTGTACAAGTAGGCCGATTTTTATTTTTCTTTCCAGTTCAATGACAATGGTAAAATTTTTAGTTCAAATTTAGATTGTATTCTAAAAAGGATGTTTTAATTTGATATTTTAATTTGGAATTAGAAATGAAAAATGTCCTTTTTTTTAGTTCGAGCGTTTGCATGGAAAATATTACGAAATTATGTTAGGATATAATGCAGTTTCATTCGGTTAGGGATATTTGTATAGAGGTTCGCTTACAAACAAAGCGACCGCTCTCAATTAGGAAATGTTTTAGTTTTGTTTACAGTGGATTGTGTGTAATTTTTTAGTACATATGATCTATTCTTATTTAGTATAACTATGCAAATTTGTAGTTTCACTTGGAAACGGTAAATTGCTGAGATTTTTGTGATTTGCAAACCATACTGAGGTTTCTGTTGAAGGAGAGAGTTGTATCTCAGATGTAATTTGCGAATTGCAAGTTCAATTCTTATGAAATTTGACGTTTCAAGTTGGAATTACTGTATTAAAATAATTTTTGGTAGTAATATTTAAATTTTTTACTTTTTAATAACTGTTTAGAAAATATTATTGTTTAAACCTTCAGTCGGAGTTAACTAGTGCATTTGAAACATTGACTCAAGTGTACACTCGGAAATGGAGCCTCCTAGATAGCCAGTAACGTTTTTGTGGCGTCTGTGTGCTCCTCCTCAAAGCAAGAGGGTTCATGATTGTCAGAGAATGGATGACATGAAGTTTCTGGGGTTCATTTTTGTCTTTTGTATTTAGAGGTATTGAGGTGATTTCTGACGATAGTTTGAACAATAATATTTCTTAAATTATACTAACAGTTACTATGTATGGGCGCTTTTATATTTATACTGTACAATTTTGTTTAGCGTTTTATGACTTTTTTATCTTCTCTGCTGTAACTGCCATAAGTGACCTTATTGGTAGCTAGATTTGATTAAATTTTTGCGAAATTTTTTATATTTTTTCCGTGAATTTGGCCAGAGCAAATGTGTAGTTGTATTTTTCGAAGTGAACTGTCGAGAAAATTCGATAAATTAAATATGAAATGATAAGCAGTACAGAAACACGTTTAGAATAAACTTTTTTTTCAAAATTCAAAGGCTCAGTTTGGGTCAACCAAGTTGAATCCGAGTTCCATCAAGTGAGTTTAGTCGACCGGATAGGTGATCGATCACCAATGAGAGAGAGAGAGAGAAGAGAAACCAGAATGCGCATGGACTTGGCGCAGGATGGTTTCGGAAGCGAAGAGAAGAGAGAAGAGAGGAACCGAATGCGCAGGGAATTGGCGCAGGACAGTTCCGGAAGAGAAGAGAAATTTACGTGTGCAGGGTCTTGGTACACGAAAGTTTCGATCGAAGATGGTCTACTGGTATTTTTCGGGCAGTAGCTGGTCACGTTGCTCGAATGCTTCGCTAAATATGTGTCAACAAAGCGCGCGGTAGACAAGCCACGAGAGCTTGAACGGGCGCCTACGACTGTACTGTCCATACAGACATACAGTAGGTTCGTTGGGAAACGGCCTACGGCGGAGTCATCGTTTGATTGTTGCCAGTGGAAGAGTCTTTCAGCTGGACGTAGGAAGAGCAGCGTTCACCGACAAAAGTGGAGATGAGACAAGGCGAGTTTCTTCATCGACTTCTAGAATTGCAAATTCCGTCCAATTCCAGCGCGTGGTCCCGCTTTCAGATATCTCCCCCCCTGATCCTTTTAGAATTGGACGTCTCTTGTTTTTTTTTTCGCCATTGGAGAGAGAGCGGAACCATTATAGCGTGCTGCCCTGTTGCATATTGATTGATGCAATCCCTTGCATTCTAGCGAAGTGAGCAGGAGAGCTGCGATTGAAAATTGAAATCCGTTGTGCAGCGTGCGGAGTGTCATCTAAACAACGTCCAGCAAATAAATGTACTGATTATTATCTAATGAAATTATAAGTGAAAAGGGTGCGATTTGCCCAAAATTGTTGTGTTTTTCGTGAAATAGTATGTGCGCTCTTGGTCAGTATTTTATGTAAACTTTTTCTTATTTTTTCTATGTTGCCCTGATAGTAACTGTATAACTATACAAATAATTGTTTCGATGTAAAGCGATCGTTGATGAGAAATCGCGGGAATAGATTGTGAACTTGGATTTGTGTAGCCACTGTAAGAAAATTTTCTGTTTATTTTTTTTTGGCATGTATAGATTAGTTACAGGTTGTAATTTAATTATTAGAGTGAAATGTTATTTTATGCAAATGTGAAAATTATAAAGTTTTCGGTTTTATAATATGATACAATATATGTATGGGAATTGTCATTCTATTATTTCTTGTCTATTTCTAAACTTTGAATTTGTTAAAGAAAAAAAAAAAAAAAAAAAAAAAAATTTGCAAAATATATAAGTTTGTTGAATAAATTTATTGACATTGTTAAACGATATTAATAAGTTTTCCTAATGGAAAAACTTATTTTCAAGGGGGTGATGCGAGTGTAGTAATGCTTAGTTAAGAATATTAAATTTTGTTTAATTAAATAAGATAATGTTTAATGTAAATCATTTACTAATAATTATGAAACTAATTGTTTAAAATGGGTAGGGTTGGTAATACTGAATAGGCTTTGAGAGTGGACTACTCTATAACGGTTTTCAGTCTTGAGGTGGACGCGATACGCGTAAGATTTAGAGCCATGTGATCTTAAAGTTAAATTGTTTTGCGCCCTCTCCGACCTAAATATATTTAGTAATATTTCATACTCGCATATCCCCTAATTAACTAAACCATTTTCGAAATTAATAAAACGTAACAAGTGTTAATAAAGAGTATTAATTAATATCCCCCTTTCCATTGGCTTTATAACGGTCTTTTAGAGTCAGAACTCGGCGTGGCTACCGGAAACTATACGAAGAAATAGAGATAATAATAAAGTAGGAAGAAGCGTAAATAAATAATGAAGATAATAAATAATAAAACGTATCACTACAGAGGGCACCCTCGCAAATCGTGAATATGTGCATTTAACTGCAATCACCACGCAGTATATAAATGAATAGAAACGACGTAAGTATTAAGGAACGTTTCTGCACACGAGGAAGAGAAATCACGAATAAATGAAAAATGAGGCGAACCGCCCGGGAATCGAACCCAGGGCCTTCCAATTGCCGGTTGGATGCGCTACCATTACACTACGGACCTCGATCATTCACAAATCGAAATTCTCCTACATAGGGCAGAAACCAATGCCCTGAGAGGGCAGTTAAATGCACATATTCACGATTTGCGAGGGTGCCCTCTCAGGGCATTGGTTTCTGCCCTATGTAGGAGAATTTCGATTTGTGAATGATCGAGGTCCGTAGTGTAATGGTAGCGCATCCAACCGGCAATTGGAAGGCCCTGGGTTCGATTCCCGGGCGGTTCGCCTCATTTTTCATTTATTCGTGATTTCTCTTCCTCGTGTGCAGAAACGTTCCTTAATACTTACGTCGTTTCTATTCATTTATATACTGCGTGGTCATTGCAGTTAAATGCATATATATATATATATATATATATATATATATATATATAAAACATACATAAAAACAATCGTAATGGAAAATTCATTTCATGTATCCAATTGGACACACGTGTTATCATAGACAGATATTTACCCTATGAAAACTTTGTGTCCATTTCCAAACGAATTTTGAATAAAGTCTTTTCTTCACAGTTATTAAAAATATTACTTAAAGAAAATAAACAGGGAGCTTCATTAATACTTCTAGAATGAAATTATAGTCAAAACAAATATAATAAGGGTGATTAAACTTAGGAAAATTAAAAAAAACACTTACCGAAAAATATGGCGTCCACTCATTTCTACTTCACAATTATACTGGCGTAATTGCTCAGAGCCATCTCTTGAGAGAATGTTGAACTTCGCCTTCTGCGTCCAAACGATTACAAAGATTCAAATGGAGTAGATTTTTTTCTTATGTATGTATGTATTAAACCTGTATAAGAGTTAAGCAAAGTTAATGTGTCTAAATGGCAACAAATTACGACAAAAGGTTAAAATATGAGGTTGCGTTCAATTGAATATTTGATATTTCAACATATCATAGAACAGAAAACCGCAATTTTGAACATGATAACGCGATTTTTGGGAAAAGTTGCAGAAAAGAAACCCCTCTTAGAATTAAATTTTACATAAAAATACATATTAGCCACAGTGAAATTTGGACTCGGAAAAGTATGATATGCCCTAAATTTGTGGATAAACCCATTTTATTTTAATTAATATTTTAAATGCTTAAAAATGTTGAAGATTTTTACATGAAATACCTTGTTCGTACCTGCTTATTTATTTTTAAACTGGAGCTAAACGCTTTTAGTGAATGTTTGTGCGGTCAGAAAATAAGTTTACACAGCGAATAATTTCGTAACAAAAGGACCTACATTGATTATGTTTGTATCAGGTACATTCGTTAATTATTGTTGGCAACACTGCACGTCGATTCGGCTGCCATCTACCGTACATTGGTTATATGAGTCAGTTGAACATGGCGGCTCGACTAGAACAGTGCCCTGTCATTTCTGCAACGATATTCCGAGTCTGTCACTGGTCAAGAATTTCTCGAGCGCATTGTCACAGGAGACGAGACGTGGGTTCATTACCGTACTCCGGAAACAAAACGTGCCAGCATGGAATGGAAACACCCTGGGTCCCCGCGACCAAAGAAGTTCAAGATTGTGAGGTCCACTGGCAAATTGATGGTTACTGTATTTTGGGACCACAAAGGCGTTTTTCTCACAGACTTCATGCAAAAAGGCACAACAATTAATGCAGTTGCATATTGTTCAACACTGGAACGTTTACGAGCGGCCATTAAACGTAAACATCCTGGACTGCTCCGTAAGGCAGGGCACTGTTCCAGTCGAGCCGCCATGTTCAACTGATTCATATAACCAATGTACGGTAGATGGCAACCGAATCGACGCGCAGTGTTGCCAACAATGATTAACGAATTTACCTGATACAAACATAATCAATGTAGGTCCTTTTGTTACGAAATTGTACGCAGTGTAAACTTATTTTCTGACTGCCCCTCATATATATATATATTTAGCTACACATGACTGTCTAATATTTGATATTGAGTTCATTTTATATACCTACAATCAAAATTATAAGTGAGTAAAAACGTCAGTCTTCAACATAATATTCTAAAAATTATAAAGATGATTGTTTTTAAGATTCTATTACTGTCGTCGAAAGCAGTAATATATTATATATATATATATATTATATATATTTCAACTGCAAAGAACACAGTATAAATAACGTAAAGAACGACGCTTGTATAGGAGAACATTCCGCGCAAGATGAGACGAGAGAACGAACAAATGAAAAAATGAGGTAACCACCCGGGAATCGAACCCGGGATCTTCCGATTGCCGGTCAGATATGATAACCATTACACCACGGGCCTCACTCGAACAAATGCCGTAATTCCTCCACATACGCGCAGAAACCAATGCCCCAAGGGGGCACCTCCCGCATGCCGTATCTATATATACATTTCAACTGCAAAGAACACGCAGTATAAATAACGTAAAGAACGACGCTTGTATACGAGAACATTCCGCGCAAGATGAGAAGAGAGAACGAACAAATGAAAAAATGAGGTAACCACCCGGGAATCGAACAAGGGATCTTCCGATTGCCGGTCAGATATGATAACCATTACACCACGGGCCTCACTCGAACAAATGCCGTAATTCCTCCACATACGCGCAGAAACCAATGCCCCAAGGGGGCATCTCCCGCATGCCGTATCTATATATACACATTTCAACTGCAAAGAACACGCAGTATAAATAACGTAAAGAACGACGCTTGTATACGAGAACATTCCGCGCAAGATGAGAAGAGAGAACGAACAAATGAAAAAATGAGGTAACCACCTGGGAATCGAACCCGGGATCTTCCGATTGCCGGTCAGATATGATAACCATTACACCACGGGCCTCACTCGAACAAATGCCGTAATTCCTCCACATACGCGCAGAAACCAATGCCCCAAGGGGGCACCTCCCGCATGCCGTATCTATATATACATTTCAACTGCAAAGAACACGCAGTATAAATAACGTAAAGAACGACGCTTGTATAGGAGAACATTCCGCGCAAGATGAGAAGAGAGAACGAACAAATGAAAAAATGAGGTAACCACCCGGGAATCGAACAAGGGATCTTCCGATTGCCGGTCTCTCTTCTCATCTTGCGCGGAATGTTCTCCTATACAAGCGTCGTTCTTTACGTTATTTATACTGCGTGTTCTTTGCAGTTGAAATGTATATATAGATACGGCATGCGGGAGGTGCCCCCTTGGGGCATTGGTTTCTGCGCGTATGTGGAGGAATTACGGCATTTGTTCGAGTGAGGCCCGTGGTGTAATAGTTATCATATCTGACCGGCAATCGGAAGATCCCTTGTTCGATTCCCGGGTGGTTACCTCATTTTTTCATTTGTTCGTTCTCTCTTCTCATCTTGCGCGGAATGTTCTCCTATACAAGCGTCGTTCTTTACGTTATTTATACTGCGTGTTCTTTGCAGTTGAAATGTGTATATATATAGATACAGCATGCGGGAGGTGCCCCCTTGGGGCATTGGTTTCTGCGCGTATGTGGAGGAATTACGGCATTTGTTCGAGTGAGGCCCGTGGTGTAATGGTTATCATATCTGACCGGCAATCGGAAGATCCCGGGTTCGATTCCCAGGTGGTTACCTCATTTTTTCATTTGTTCGTTCTCTCTTCTCATCTTGCGCGGAATGTTCTCGTATACAAGCGTCGTTCTTTACGTTATTTATACTGCGTGTTCTTTGCAGTTCAAATGTGTATATATAGACACGGCATGCGGGAGATGCCCCCTTGGGGCATTGGTTTCTGCGCGTATGTGGAGGAATTACGGCATTTGTTCGAGTGAGGCCCGTGGTGTAATGGTTATCATATCTGACCGGCAATCGGAAGATCCCGGGTTCGATTCCCGGGTGGTTACCTCATTTTTTCATTTGTTCGTTCTCTCTTCTCATCTTGCGCGGAATGTTCTCGTATACAAGCGTCGTTCTTTACGTTATTTATACTGCGTGTTCTTTGCAGTTGAAATGTATATATAGATACGGCATGCGGGAGGTGCCCCTTGGGGCATTGGTTTCTGCGCGTATGTGGAGGAATTACGGCATTTGTTCGAGTGAGGCCCGTGGTGTAATGGTTATCATATCTGACCGGCAATCGGAAGATCCCGGGTTCGATTCCCGGGTGGTTACCTCATTTTTTCATTTGTTCGTTCTCTCTTCTCATCTTGCGCGGAATGTTCTCGTATACAAGCGTCGTTCTTTACGTTATTTATACTGCGTGTTCTTTGCAGTTGAAATGTATATATAGATACGGCATGCGGGAGATGCCCCCTTGGGGCATTGGTTTCTGCGCGTATGTGGAGGAATTACGGCATTTGTTCGAGTGAGGCCCGTGGTGTAATGGTTATCATATCTGACCGGCAATCGGAAGATCCCGGGTTCGATTCCCGGGTGGTTACCTCATTTTTTCATTTGTTCGTTCTCTCTTCTCATCTTGCGCTGAATGTTCTCCTATACAAGTGTCGTTCTTTACGATATATATATATATATATAATTATATATATATACATATATATATATATATATATATATATCGAAAAATGTATAGAGATGTTCATCTTTGTAATCGCTTTGTGTGAATACTGTTTTTTACTCAAACGGTTTCACACCTAAAGATGGTTAAGACGATAATGTTTACATAGAGTCACTGTCTTGCTTTACTTCATCGCCAACTTGACCGAGAAAAATGCCTTTACATTAAAATACGTAATTCAAAATAAAAATTTAGCTGTTATCACGTTAGTCGTCAAAGCGTGGACAAAATATTCAAGTAAGAAAGATGATCAATGTTTTCACGTTTCAGAAAAAGTAAGTAACATATATTACCGATGTTATCTGACCTGAAAAATCCAATTTCAGATTAAAAATTTGTTCATAGTGCTGGCGAGATGTATTTGGTCTTGTTCTGTCTGAAATAATAGGTTCTCTCTCTCTCTCTCTCCAAACCTTTGCGACACCGCATGCGGGGACCTCTATGTATACGTCTTAATGAGATGATTGTTTGTGTGCCCTACACCAAATGAGGCCAGATGTTGGTAAAGGTTAGTAACTGACCCAGGCTTTGAAGAAAATTTGTATGTTGAAATTTATTGTGAGACTGGGAAAGGGCAATTATCTCCTACACAAAATGTTACGAGACGCTGGAAAAGGGAAACACTAGAAAATGTTAATTATCACCTACACAAAATGAACGTTTTAACGCTAAAGATTCAGGTCGGTGGTTCGATTCTCGAACGGAAAAATAATAATAATAATAATAATAATAATAATAACGAGGATTTCTGATTGGGATAAGCTAGGCCCACAACTATGTCATCTGATTAGAGTGTACCTTCTAGTTCGGAGGAAGGATTCACGTTTATATTTAAGCCCCTTTATCTTTTTCCCCTTCCTCTTATGATTCCCATTCCCCCGCCACTATATATATATATATATATATATATATATATATATATATATATATATAAAATTCTTGTTTATATTTTGGTGGCCGCTAAAGTTCATAGTATGACGTCACACACACACACACACACACACACACACACACACACACACACACTATAATTATTTTATATTTTTTTTTTCCTTATGATCAGTTTCCTTATCAAACCCTTTGTTTACGCTTAGCAACCATTGTTTACAGAGCTGTGATTAAAATGTTATTCTTCTCTCATTTTTACCTCTTTTACCCTTCCCCCCTTTTATTCCCCACTTTTCCGCTCTTTTTTCCCTCAACTCCATTTCTCATATACAGTAGTTTCCCCTCTTGGGACTGACACTGGCACTGACTTTAGAAATGGTCCTTAATGCTCAATCTTTTATAAATGTTTTACCGGATATGTTTTTCTAAAACTACATAATTACTTGAAAGAATCATCTCCTTCAACACAGTAAACAGCATATTTTTATCCTTAGAACACCATCACATCCTTCTACACACACATTATATTCAGGCATAGAATATACTATATATATATATACACACACGTTTTGTTTCTTTATGTGAATTTGAACAACGGTTCAGAATCGACCCGCGGTCGGTCCCTGTGCAGCATCCCGCCTCATTTGCGGGATTTGGTGAAGGAGGGAATTGCTGTCTGATCTCCTCCTGCCCTTGTAGCCAGCCACGCATGGCTGGTCAGGGACTTTACACAGGAATCTGTCCAGCTGGTTCTTGAAGTTATTCAGGTCGGTGTGCTGGAGGTTACTCACTTCTTTTGGTTGGGTATTAAAAAGCTTTGGGCCTCTTTTTCTGAGGGTATTTTTCATCCTCTGTTTCATGGCTCCTGTCTCACCGCAGCTGGGACCATACAAAATCTGCCTCTTCTCTCATTCCAGTTTGTTTCTTTCATTTTTAAGGTTAGGGACAAACCCCTCAAGTATTTTCCATATATATATATATATTATTGTGTCCCGCTCACGTCCTTCCAGAGAATATATATATATATATATATATATATATATATATATATATATCCATGTTAAACTGTAGGTCTAAGGTGGAGTGACAAGCTTGACCTTCGTCAGAATGAACAATTTGGGATATATATACTAGTGCTTGCATAATACCGAAAATTTTCAATACCGGTATTTGGAGGCAATTATGCTAATCCCGGTATTGATACCGGTATTATGAAAAAAATAATTTATTTTGATTTATTATGGTGCCACCCTACCAACCCTCCCACAAGTCTGAGGGACTTGCAGTACTCACCATATTTATATAAATTAATGACCCAACTCCAAATAGATGGCATTCTATTCGAAAAAGTTTATACAGTAAATTACTAAATTGTAATATATTATTTGAATTTTTTTTTAGCATATTATTATACAACTACTGGGGTAGATAGAAATTATTAGTATCTAAATATTTATTTCTTAGTTTGATTTTGAAAGTATGCTTTGAGGAAACAAAGAGCATCTAGGGATTGTTCAGATAGACTTGATCTCAGTTTCGTCAGAAATAGGCCTGCAGCAGAAAAGGCTCTTTCTGATTCTGCACTTGTAGGTTTAATTGAAAGCAGTGCCTTGTACAGCTTCTCTAAATTCTCACTTCTCTGTAAAGTAACTTCCAAGTTTTTAAATTCATTAGTAACATCAAAATCAATGGAATTTTTTTTAGATGGCACTTTTCCTAGTTTGTCCATTTCTTGCATCTATTCACTCAGTAATGAATCTGCTTCCACTTCAGTCTTATCGGAGGACTAAATTGCCTAAATTTTACAATAGCAATTTTTGTCAATACCGAAAACCTATAATATCGGTATTATTTGTACTTCTTCAATACCGGTATTAATACCGGTATTTCAATACCGGTTTTAACCCCTAATATATACTCACTGAGGACTGTCATATTTCACATAAATTTTTCTTTCAAGGCCAACAATATTTTTTGTGCAGGAAGGAGGGACAAGGGCGAACGCCCGCAAAATTGCCGACTCCCATAGAAATAGAAGACAGACAAAATACAATTTTTTTTTTAAATTTTGAAAAGATTGTGCATTGTGCAAGATACATATATGTGTAGTGAGAAATAGAGTGGGAAGTGTGTGTTTCAGAACATTCTGGACTGCTCACAGGGTAGATGAGACATGGGAAAAAGATGAGGAGAAGAATGACAGGAAAACTGAGAGTTCCAACACTCCCTGTCTCTCGCCTAACGTCCCCCCAAGGAGTACTTCCCTGGTCGATTGGGGTCTACAATTTCCTCCTTCATATTTGTCATCATCATTTTGGGGACTATTTTTGGTGGTAGACCCGCGATGCGCAACGGAACGAGTCTGGGTGTGGTTTCCTGCCGTTTAAGCAGCATCTTATTATTAACATTTGCTCAAATATGTCGTTCAATATGTTACCCTCGCAATCTTCGTATATTATACTCTTATAAAAGATGTAAAGTAAAAATACCCTCTCTTAAAAAAGTGCTTCTTTTACTAACTCTTTTTTTCTTGTAATATTTCACAGTTCACAGATAAAATCACAAATAAATCCATTCAAAGTTTTGCAATCATTTAAACAAAATTTAAATGTAGGAGTTAACAAATAAAGATAATTTGTAGAGACTTAATTATAATAATAATAATAATGAGCGATAGCAAAGCAATCGTAATGATTATGCTACCAGTTTCAACGCAAAATTAGTCGAACGAAAGTATATCACTGTTTCAGTTATTATTGCATATCGAAACTTAGATTAAAAAAAACAACACGTCACACAGAAATTCGTCAGGTTTCAACAGCAAAATATTTACAGTAGGAGCATAAGTCTATCAAATTCAAGGAAAAATACTGCAGAATAGCGATTTTAGATGGTTCCCAGTTTCATATTCTCAAAAACAAATGGGTTGGATTATAGTTATGCACTGCTCCGCCTAATTGTATTAAAGCCCAGTCAGATCATTTCAAGGGCGGAGAAATCCTATTTAAGATATCTGATTCGTACAATTGAGTTAAAATGTGAACCAATCACGAGTTATATAAACTTATCTTGGGTCATGACCCACAATCATTCACTGTAGATTAAGGTTTCTGATAAGAGCTTTCAATGTTCGGCAGCTGAAAACACAGTTGTAGCGTCTATCTTTCTCTAATAGGAGCTTTTAATGTTTACATCTCAAATCACGTATGTGGCGTTCATCATTCTCAGCCGCACGAACAAGGAATTTGCGTGCGAAGTAAAAATGTGAGTTAAGTGTACATTGAGTTCATCTGTGCACGCAAGTTTTACATACATAACGTTGGAATAAAAAAAAACAGAAAATTAACTCATTCCATATTTTCTACTTCCATATCAACCGAGTTGATACATACTGTACAATGTACATGTTTCTTGTCACATGAAATACATGTCTTGTACATGTAAAAAAATAGAATATTAAATTGTATTGTATATATTTGTCTGTTGTTGACATTTGTAATGAAAACCGTTTTTGCGCGAAAACGTTATATTTATGCGTACGTATTTTCACAAGAGAGAAAAAAAAAACATTAAAAAAAAGAAGAAAGAAAAAACCAGGCGAAAACAGGAGAAAACAATCTTTAGAAGAAGAGAGGAAAAAACAGGGAAAAAGAAGAAGAAAGGTAAAAACAGGAAAAAAAAGAAGAAGAAAAAACAGGAAAAAAGAAGAAAGGAAAAAACAGGAAAAAAGACGAAGAAAGGAAAAAAACAGGAAAATAGAAGAAAGAAAAAAACAGGAAAAAAAGAAGAAAAGAAAAAGAACAGGAAAAAAAGAAGAAAGGAAAAACAGGAAAAAAAGACGAAGAAAGGAAAAAAACGAAAAAAGAAGAAAGAAAAAACAGGAAAAAAAAGAAGAAAAGAAAAAGAACAGGAAAAAAAAAGAAGACAGGAAAAACAGGAAAAAAAGAACAAAGGAAAAAACAGGAAAAAAGAAGAAGAAAGGAAAAATACAATCTTTAGAAGACGTAATAAACATTTTTCAGTAATTAAGTCAAAATCAGACTATAAGTTTCGATACTTCACGCATCATCTTTCATCTTTCGACTGTGTAATGAAAGATAATACTGTACCTGAAGGATCGAAACTTGTACTGTGAATGTTAGTAAGTTGTTCTTTAATAAAGTGTTTTTACATTTACTTAATTCTTTAGAAGATATAACATTTCGATTTAAGCGAGTTTACATTGAGGTTGTTTAACCTACAGCTCTACGTGTTATCCGAACCACGGGTCGCTACATCATCTAAACGCGGAGGACTATCACCCATCCAACTTGTGAAAAGATCAAAGGTCGTTTAACTTCGTTAATCTAACGGGAAGCGGTGTTGCTTCGTGGCCAGGACGTAACACGAGTAAGGTAGAGAAATTAGATTTAGTTTTTCATAACTTAAACGATAGTTGTAGAGTGCTTTGGCATTGCCAGTCATTTTATACACTATAATAAGAATATTAACAAAATAAATAATAACATTTGAATCTGACAGTTATCTTGTATGGGTCAATTTAATTCGTTTCTATCCATTTATTCCCCTCTAGAGACTCATTGAGTCAACCTAAAATAAAGGAATTTCTTACGAGGTTTGAAATCTCATATTCTCGTTCATTCATTTACCAGCTTTGATGTTACATTTCTTTATTTTGAATTTGGACACAAACATTTTAATCTCTCCTGAGCTCTGACAGTTGAACATCGCAATACGTAATATTTCATTACTTCTTAAAGGTCCTGTGTAAATATAATAAGTGACTCTATATATACGCGCTTCGCGTAAATATGCATAGGAAAATTTTTTATAATCCACTGAACAAAGCATGAAAGTCAGCACACTGATCAGTAGCGATAAAAAATGTGGATATACAGTAAATATGGAAATGTATTTTAAGGCGCAGATTCTACCGAGTTAAATATTTGCATCCTTTTTGGAATTTCAGATGAATTAAGAGGCGTCTTTTTAAGTAAAGGTCTCCTCTTATAAGTACTTTGTTTGGTCCTTCAACCTCGTATTCATTTGGGTGTCAATTAAAATTTTGCACGTAATACAAAATGGACAAAAAATTAATGCCTACCTTTTGTGCCAGAATTGCCTAAATATAAAGGTAGAGAGCAGTTTTGCCCGGCGGTTCCTCGACCGCTTCAACCAACCAATTTGATGAAACCTTAAAATTTATTAATCGCTTAAACGTTTTAATGGAAATTATACGTCAGAATCTATAAAAAAATTGAATGCAAATATGCAAATTAGTCGTTAAAGTAAAACTGAACTTCAAAATTTTTCATTTCTAAACCTCCAAAATTAATCCATTACGTTTTTCATTAGAAATGAGCGCTTCTCACTTCTCAAGGTAAAGTAACCGTTAGATTGCCGTGAAATTATGCCTCCATATATATATATATATATAAGGGATGTACCGAATATCGAATATTCGATGCAAAACTATTCGACCAAATACCGTATATTAGTTTTATTTGGGTTATTAGGCGTTATTGTAAAAAATTGACGTCTTTATCAGTTTGACAGCACATATAATTAATAGTAAATGTGAGCAAAAGCAGTATGTTTTAGCCACCAAAAATCTACCGGGTTCCCATACTCATGAAAGCATTAAAACTGCATTGAATTCTATCATATATTGCAAGGATGGTCAGTAGCGAGCGATCGTGTGCCTGCAGTTGTCCACAGAGGCAACAGCAAAACAAAGCTTTCTCTTTCCATTCAGCATATTTACGTTTCTATTGAAAAATGAAGTAAAAAAACGTTCCATGCGCGCACTGAATGCGTCAAAGCTCCGCGCAGTGATTCCAATTCTGGAGGAGGTACATTTTTTATAAGTAGTTACGATGATTTCCATAAGTACAATAAATATAATGAATAACTAATAGTGTTGGAAACGTGTTTGTCTGCCACTAATTGATAGTTTTTAAAGAAAGTTTGGATCACCTGAAAATCAGGGCCCCCAGACTTTGGTAGTTAGCCTTATAAGGCTAACTAACGAAAATATCACGACTTAACCTAACCATCGTTTAGGTCAACTGTACGCCCTTGACGATTGGTTAGGTTAAGTCGTGATATTTTCGTTAGTTAGCCTTATAGGCTAACTACCAAGGCTGGAGGCCCTGATCTTCAGGTGATCCGAAATTTTAAGTGAGGAACTTAATTATTAGCTTAATTATTATAATTATTAATAGTATTGTGGAGAACTAAACTGAATAACTGAGTTATAATTAAACATCCAAAATGAGGAGTGATTTATGTATAATATTGGTCGTAACTTGTTTCGTTGAGACCTTAAGGTGTTCCATTAATTTCATTTGAGACACTCCAATGAATGAAGATATAATTAGGATTAATTTATGACTAGTGAAATAGGGGAACCTCGTAAATAGTGTTGTTGCATGCATTTGAATGACACATCCATTGGATGGAGTTATAATTAAGATTTATTTATGACTAGCAAAATCTGGGAATTTTGTAAATAAGTGGGTTCTGACATGAATGTGATGACATAATCAAATGGATCAAAGTGTGGTTTGGGATAAAACCCCGTAAATAGCCGGGATTCTTTGTATAGTTTTAATGTTATGGAGTCAACATCACAACATGTACTTAGCTTATTTGGTTTTCTGGACACGATAATGTAGAAAGGCCCTGTTTTTTTGGTGTTATCTTTGTTTTTTTTGGTTCTTAATACCCGCCGGGTGACAGGGGCGTAAACCGGCTACGGAATACCCTCAACACAATCTAGGTACTTAACAGTACTCCGTAGCATTTGGCAATACAGTTTCAATCTTCTCAGCTTTAAGTGTTACTCGGTATATGACGTAAAAATTGAGATTATATTATTTATAAATGTTCACTAAAATTTTATTATAGAAAGTATAGAGCATAAATTTTTACATTACAAAATTTAATAACATTCATTACACTTAACTGGATAATATTCTTTTTGATCAACAAAACACCCGCTAGTACCAAAACCATTACACTATATTTATGTGTACGCATCTTCCCAAGAGAGATCTGGGTGTATATATATATATTATATTAGCGATGCAACTTGAGATCCTTGAACCTGTCCAGAATCCAAATGTGCTTATTTCAAATTGTGCCACGAACGTGTTATTCGAGCGTTATTCGTATTATGATACATGCTATTAAAACAAGCAAATAGTTTAACTAAAATTTAAACTATATACCTGTACCTGCAAAAACTAAAAATAGTGGTTTGAATCGATCCAGCTGCATCATTAATATATATATATATATATATATATATTATATATACACTATATGGACTATATATAGTCTGCCAATAAATATTTTCAATATATATATATATATTATATATATATATATATACAGTATATATATATATATATACTCTTCGATTAGGTATTCCGGCTTGCCGGGCCGAGGGGGCTCGCACACCTCGCGGGTTGTTGGGGTTTCCTCAACTCCTCGCGGGGTGTGGGCGGAGAGTTATCTAATTGCCTTTTTTTTTTCCCCCCTTCTTTTTCCGTATCTTACGGAATCTTTCTTGTCTTGACTCGGTCTGGGCCTCTGTCAATTGTAGTATTCCCTCCCCCATTTGTTTTTGCCGGCAGTCTTGGGGTCATCGGGTGGTGCACCCACTGGGGAGCATCGCTCCGTGGCTGGACCGTGCTCTGGGGACGGTATGGGCGCCCGGACCGCTGCTGCATCCAGATTGGGTTTTTGCTGGGCCCTTAACGGACAAAACTCCAGGAGAGCCAATCTGCTGTTTTTAAAACGAAAGTTAGGTTGGGGGGCGGGCTACCTGGGACGTTGGGCCTGCGCCTTGAAGGATGCAGTGACGGATTGGTGCACTGCCTTGGGTCCGAGGCTGTCTTCCTTATAATTATACTACTTTATGGGAAAAATTTCTCAAACTCAATCCCCCCCGTTAACGACTCTGGCCCGTCCTTGGATTTGGATAAGACTACTACTTCTGGTCGTTCAGCGGCCTCTGCCTCCGCTGGATTGACCTTAAAGCCGTATGGCCCCCCCTCTCGTCCTCTGCGGCGTCTGGCTCTCGTGGCCGGGCTCGTGGTGGCCGTAGGGCGGGTTATTCGCGGCCCTCGTTCTCCCACCCACTCTCGGTCACCGTCACACGTGGACCTGTCTCTGCTGTCAATTTTTGTCCGGTGGACAGGTTCCTTATTCTCCGCCCTTCCGCTGGCTCCCTTCCGGGCAACTCGGAACGGGTTTCAGCGTCTTAAGACGGTGGGGGGTTCCCTGCCGTTATGATATCCGCCCTCTGAGGGATGTGTCTCTTTTGAAGTCCCGTTCTTCGGGGGTGACTGAGTCCCTTCTACAGTTGCAGGATGTTCTGGGTTGCAGTGTTTCTGTGACTCCCCATCCGCGACTGAATAGCTGTCAGGGCACCATTTTCGCTTCCCGTCTGCTATCCATCCCGGTTGGCGAGTTGCAGGAGGATCTTGCCTCCCAGGGGGTCACGAAGGTCTTCCGCTTTTCGTCGCGCCGGGATGGTGCTCTTACTCCGTCCGCCCGTCTGCTCCTGACCTTCGAATCCCTTGTGCCTCCGGCCCAGGTGTTCTGGGGCATGGGTGATCGACGGTCGTGAGAGTTTTCGGTGCGGCAGTATGTGCCTGACCCGGTTCGCTGCTTTGGCTGCAACCGGTTCGGTCATGTTAGCTCTGCGTGCCGCCGTGAGGGTAAGCTATGTGTCCGCTGCGGTGGGCCTGCGCATCCTGCCCCATGCACGAAGCCCCCGCAGTGCTCGAACTGCTCAGGGGCCCACCCTTCCTCCTCTTGGGACTGCCCTGTCTTCAAGTTTGAATTCGAAGTACAGTCCTTAAAGGCTACCAAATTCCTTAGTGCGCGGGAGGCGCGCGATAGGGTCCGTGACCGGGAGCCGCGGCAGGGGTTGTCCTATGATGCAGCTCTTGGCTCCGGCGGTCCTCGGGCCCCTCCCGTGCTACCCCGGCGCCTACCGGAGTGGTTCCGCCCCTGGAAGTTCCGGGGTTTGGTTGTCCTCCTGGCGCCGCAGGACCTCCTTGTCCCCCTGCCTCACCTTCAGTCACCAAGTCTGGATCCCTGCCTACAAGTGCCCCTTCTCCCTCTCCGGCCCTGGGGTCTGGATCCTTGCCTTCCCGTCTCTCGGGTGGGGAAGGTGATGCCCTGAAGGGGAGGAGGAAGCGTCACTGTGGTCGGAGTCCTCCAGACCCATCCATGACCACTGCTCGCCCTGCTTCCCCTTCTTCATCGGAGGGGAAGCGGCGCGCCGCTCCTGATCCGCTCGAGACTCCCTCCCCTCTACGGAGGGCTGGTGGGGCGTCACCTCCCGGTGCCCCAACTAGTGTCCGAGTATCGGTTGAGGTACACCGCCCCATGACACTTTTGATTACTGACTCGGTTCCCACGGTGGATCCGGTCGAGAGGGGCCTGGCCCTTATTCATGGAGTCTCTCTCCATTCGGCTCCTGCCGAGAGTGGTCGGGTCTCTCTCCTGGATCTACTCCCCCCCCTTCAGCACTTGTCTGGTATGACGAGCCCTCGGACGTCTGGTTCTCCCTGCCTCACCCCTGGTGGGGAGTCGGGGGTTTCGGCTGGGCCCGTCTCGCCGTTTCCTCTCCCCCCCCCTCAGGGGAGCCCCCTCTGAACCCCCTGTTCCACTTTCCCAACCTCGTTCTACTACGGGTGGAGCAGCTGCGGAGTCTGTGGCCTCCCGTAATCGGGATCCTCGTCTCCGGGCCTTGCCCCCTGTGGCCCCTACTCTTCATTTTGCATTGGAACTGTAGGGGGCTTTTAGCTAACTGGGAGAACCTTGCCTCCTTGCTGGAGAGCGAGCGGCCTTCCTGCGTTTGTTTCCAGGAAACTATCCTGGCTACGCGGGGGCTCCCTCGCCTCTCTGGCTATGTTGGTTTCCCTTGCACCCAGGATGAGCACACACGCCGGCGGGGTGCGGCGATTTATGTTCACCATTCGTTACCCTCGCGAGGTGTGCCTCTTTGTACTTCCTTGCAGGCTGTGGCTGTGCGGCTCTTTTTAGATCGCCAGTACACTGCCTGCTCGATTTATATTCCTCCCCATGACCCTCCTTCTCGCGACGCGGATCGCGAGTTGGTGTTGCAACTGCCTCGGCCGTTAGCAGTCGCGACCAGGCTTGGGGAGATGTCCGGTCGACAAATGTTGCTGGTATGTTGCTCTCCTTAATGGAGGAACTTTCCTTCGCTTGCCTCAATTCTGGCAAACCTATTTCCACGAACCCACGGGTTCATCTACCTGTATTGATCTCTCCTTGGTGTCTCTCGATGCCCTACTCGATTTTTCGTGGAGGGTGTTGGGGGACTTTTATGGCAGTGATCATTACCCAAGTCTGTCTTGAGCCGGTCGGACCGCAGCCGGGTGTCTCGTCTCGAACGAGGTGGTGCCTGGCGCGGGCTGACTGGCAATCCTTCAGAGCTCGTTCCGTCATTTCCCGTTCGGTTTTGGACTTTGGCTCTGTGGATGAGAGCTTGGAGTTCTTCGACCGGGTGGTGATGGGCGTAGCGAAGGACTGTATTCCTCGATCTTCCGGTAGCCCGCGGACGTGTAGCGTTCCGTGGTGGACCAGCATGTTAGCAGGCGGTGTGTGAGAGGAAGAGGGCAACGCGCCGCTTCCACCGCACCCGGCGCCCAGAACACTTCATTGAGATGCGGCGGGCGAAGGCTTTCGCCCGCCGGACTCTCAAGTTGGCCCGTCGGGCCTCTTGGCGTACATTTGTGTCTGGCATTTCCTCGTCTACCCCTTCTGTTTTTGTGTGGAGGAAGGTACATAGTATTGAGGGGAGGCCGGTCCCTGTTCGTCGCCCTGTCCTTCGAGACGGGGACGGCTTCCTGTCGTATCCTACTGCTGTGGCCGATCGGCTGGCCGGGGCTTTTGTTGCGGTCTCTCGTTCGCCTTCAGCTGCGGATCGTCCGTTAGGAGATTGTGGTCCCGATACCGAAACCGGGGAAGGATCCGGCGGAGGTGGCGGGCTATCGGCCTATTGCCACGACGAGCTGCTTATGCAAGCTCCTTGAGAAAATGGTGGCCGTCCGACTTTCATTTACACTGGAGTCGCTTGGGTTATACCCCCCCGACTCAGTATGGCTTTCGTCGGTTTCGGGGTACTCTGGACCCTCTTCTCCTCCTTGGTCATGATGTACAGGAGGCCTTTTTCCGCCGGAATCTTGTTCTGGCCGTCTTTCTCGATGTCCAAAAGGCCTATGACATGACCCGTCGGGGAGTTGTCATGGACCGTTTGCAGTCTCTTGGTTTCGTGGGCTTTTTGCCCATGTTTATCCGTAATTTCCTCTGCTATCGCACTTTCCGCGTCCGGCTGTCTATGCCGCGGGGACGAGTCCCCCCCCGTGGAGAGGCAAGTCCAACTCGCGGTCAATCAGGTTGGTTGAACGTTGGGCGTCGTCGGTGGGCCTTACGCTGTCTTCCCCGAAGACTTCGTGTGTGGCCTTCCTTCCGTCGAGGAGACGGGGCTCCGGCGCCATTCCTGCCTTTACTCTTACACTCGGGGGTCAGCCTCTGGCCCTCGTTCAATCAGTACGTTTCCTGGGTATGGTCTTCGATAGCCGTTTGAGCTGGGTTCCCCACCTTCGCAGGCTGCTTGAAACTGCTAGACATACCCTGAATTTTCTGGGACATCTGTCTCATACTACATGGGGCGCGGATAGGCGGACACTCCTCCGTTTGCACGTGTCCCTGGTACAATCAAAATTAGACTATGGGAGTGTGGTGTATGGCTCCGCCTCCCGCACGGTCCTTCGGATACTGGATCCGGTCCTCTCTAGAGGACTGCGCATGTCATCTGGTGCCTTCCGCTCGTCTCCGGTTGATAGTCTGCAGGTTGAGTGCGACATCCCTCCCTTGGAGGATCGGAGGTCGTTCCTCATTGCTAAGCACTATCTCTGGATTCTCCGTCTTCCCAACTCTCCTCTGCTCCAGGTGGCTGAGAGGGCGTTCTGCCGGGATGGGGGTTGGTATTTCACCGACACGGTGACCTCCCTCCTCGATGGTGTGGGCACTCCTCCTCCATCCATCATACCAGCCTCTTTCGAGGGTATTTCACCTAGGGAGAGCACCCCTATTAGATGCTGTAAGGCGTTGCGCCCCGTTCGCAGGGCGGATTCTGACTCTGCCTTGCTTCGGTCTCTGTTTCTTCAGCACGCAGCTTGTCACTCTGCATGTGTTGCGGTCTTCACTGATGGCTCGAGGTCGGCGGGGGGCGTTGGGGCTGCGGCTGTTTCCCAGTCGTCTGCCCTTGCTCCCCGATGAGGCTTCCGTTTTCACGGCGGAGCTCTATGCCATTCTGAGCGCTCTGGAGGTGGTGCGGGAGCATCCGGATGGGTCATTTGTTATCTATTCGGATTCCCGTAGTGCCCTGGATGGCTTGGAGTGTTTCGACCCCGTTCACCCACTGGTTCGACGTATCCAGTTACTGTGCCATATTCTTGTCACTTCTGGTGGCATGGAGGTGGTATTTTACTGGGTCCCTGCACATGTTAACGTAGCTGGAAATGAGGCTGCCGATCAAGCTGCCCATTCCGCGTGCCGACTACAGGTTTCACCCATGTTCCTCCCCTTTTCAGATTATATCCCTGGTTTTCGTAGTTTTTTTGCGCTCCCGGTGGCAGAGTCGCTGGGATGTCGCTACAAATAATAAACTCCGCAAGATTAAACCCAAATTAGGCTGTTGGGCCTCTTCCTTCCATCGGTCGCGCCATAAGGAGGTGGTTCTGGCCCGCCTCCGTATTGGTCACACCCACCTGACCCATGGCTATTTGATGGCCGGGGATCGGGTGCCCCGATGTCCTGGTTGTACTGTTCCACTTACAGTTGCCCACCTCCTGGTGGAGTGTCCGCTTTACTCTGCGCTGCGCGCAGAGTATTTTCCCTTTCTGACGAGCATCGGGCCTTGTGATAGGCTTCGCGCTATCCTATCTGAAGGTCCCTACTTTTCGGTGACCGGGTTGTTCTCCTTTCTCTCTCGTTCCCGACTTCTTTACCGGCTGTGATTCCGCTATGATTTTTCTATATCTGTCCTTTCCCCCCCTCCCCCGTCTATTATTCCTAGTCATACTTTGAAAAAAAAAAAATATGTGTATATATATATATATATATATATATATATATATCATATATATCATAGGTGGGCAAATCTGGATTTGAAAAAGTTTCTGCTGGATTCGGATTCGGATTCAATACATTTTAAGTCCATTCGGATTTGAAGTTTTTCTGCTGGATTCAGGTTCAGATTTGTATCGGATTCGAGGATTGTTTTATAAAACTTTATAAACCTAAAATTAAACAACGAATAAAAAACTTATTCAGTTTTTTATTTCAAGAAATTTCTTCAGCATAAAGTGACCAGTGATGGCGAACCACTGACCCGCAATTTTTAGTGACCCACGAGCTCTTATTTAAGTAAAATATGACTTTAATTTTTAATATTTTCTGCCTTACAGTTTTAAAATTATTTTATTCTCCTACCGAAATAAACAGCTGATACACATTGAAACGTTTTTAAACGTATAGTATACGTTTAAAAACGTGTGTATGTATGTATGCATGTATGACAACTTACAATTCATCCAATTCCCCCATACTATTCAATTTGAAGATCTTCAGATATCAGCTTTTCATTGGCTTGACATTGGTAATTTAGAAATGGAATTAGTTGACTTCCAAGAAAGTGCAGTATGGAAGACTAAATTTATTGATCTTAATCTGAAGTTACAAGAAAAGGAATTGGAGTTGTCAATTTTGAGTGTAACCAGAGAACAACAATCGATAGAAAGAGTAGAGAATCTTATTCTTGCAGAATGGAACTCTTTACCAAATTTTTTTGCATCAATGAAAAAGCTAGCATTAGCTCTGCTAACAATGCTTGGTTCATCTTATTCATGTGAACAATTGTTTTCCTCCATGAATTTCGTCAAATTCACCACTAGGAATCGCCTTGGCACAGATATGAGTGCTGCATGTGTGAGACTAAAGACAACTAAATATAAACCTTGGATCAAAACACTAGCAGCTAAACTCCAAGAAGAAGTTTCTCACTAAAAATAGTAAGTAAATTATTGTGACCCAATTTCGTTTTTTAAAAAATCAAAAGTAACAAAAATGACCCGCCAGCAAAAAAAGATTCGCCGCCACTGAGTGTCATAAACGGTACATATATCAAGTTGCCAGTGTTCTCCAATTTCTAAATTTATTAATGCCATCAGTTAGAACAAACTTAATGGAAGGTGAGCAAGTGGTTTTCTAATTACTTCCTATAAGCTAAAAACTATGTAGGCTTTTCCTGCTATGTGTAGGGATTTGTATTTTGAAAATAAAACAAAATGAAGCTATTTATTTAAAAATTTAATAAAGGAAGGTGTTTTTATAGGTCCTCAGATTAGAAAGTTATTGACAGACGATCATTTCCTGAACACAATGACCATTAAAGAAAAAGAAGCATGGCTTGGTTTCAAAGATGTTGTTGAAAACTTCTTGGGAAACTACAAAAGCCAAAATTATGAAAGACTGGTGGAAAATATGCTTAAAAAGTTTTGCGCCTTAGGCTGCAACATGAGCCTGAAAGTTCACTTCTTATTTTCGCATTTTGACCGTTTTCCCGAAAATCTCGGAGATGTCAGTGAGGAGCAAGGGGAACGATTTCACCAAGACATCAAAACCATGGAAAGAAGATATCAAGGAAGATGGCATACAAATATGATGGCGGATTACTGCTGGTGTCTGCAACGAGATCAGCCTAACGCACAGCATAAGAAAACATGAAAGAAGCACCGATTCAGTCGTCATTAGTCAGATCTACCTTCGTAGTCTTAAGTCTTTGGAATAAGCCCTGAAATGTTTGCAAGTAAAGAAGATAAATATATTTGGTTTCTTTCAGTTATTTTTTTATTCTTTCATAAACAAGCAATATGCTTGTCCAAGAGCTAGGAGCTATTTAATTCTGCTTTAATTAGGTTTTACTCTATCACCTAAAGATTTCGTGCTACAAGGGGTGTTGTAATACCTCATCTGTCCCCAAATGTTAACCACCCATTGATGGGAGGGGAGAGAGTATTTTGCTGGGAACGGGACTGGTTGTTATATATATTTATCCTACATTATTATGTAAACGTTACTGTAGTCTATAACAACAAAATTTATGGTTTAGCATGTGCAATCCAATGTTGGTCTCGATAAGATGGTTCACATTTGGGGATAAATGGGGGATTTATGACACACCCTGTAGTAAGAAAACCATACGTGATAGGGAAAAACTAACTATATTTTTGAGATCAGCGCACTCAAATTATATAGAATCACCAACTAGTTTGTAAAAATCGATCGACAAGTTTTCAAATGTGTACTGGTGTTTTCTGACGTAAATTTAATTTATAATTTAAAATATTTAAAATTATAAAGCTGGCATGGCGACGGCACCGGTCGCCTTATACCCGATTCACACTGCGCATGTGTCACCCATGACGAGTGTTCATGAACATGACTCAGCATTTTTCGGTGCAGTGTGAACGCTTTTTGAATACATCACCCATGACATTTTTAAATTTTCGTTCGTATTTATGTTTTATGTTCTGAGAAGTTTTCCAAACATTAATTTCTTAATTGCTCATTTGACAAGAGTGAAGAGTTGGCTATTGAATGAGACTTTGATCCGAGTGCGTGTTTTTAAGCCATTAATTTTTTTTTCATACAAAATAAGATATTTGTGCAAATATTTATGTCATGAAAGACAATTTTGCCAATTTGAATTTATAAATTTGAGAAGGCTCTTAAAGTTTTGCATCAATTTATTACATAAGACTGTGCCTGATTAGGCCTTGGCTTGTTTTTTTAATAATGGATGCTGGATCATTATTAAAATCTTTATTTGTGCAAAATCTTACTTTACCTACAACAGCATTCCTATTTAATATATCTTGAAGCAACTCACAGAAGTATTGAAAGAAGTGTAACAAAAATCCTGCGCGTACTAGATATTTTCTTTGGTAAAAAATCTATGAAAAAAAGTATATAGGTCTAGATAATGTTTGTAGTGTTACGTACCTAGAATTTTGCATAAACTTAATTCATAATTGTAAGCTATTCTATTTTTTTAAATTACTTCAGAATAATTTCAAATACAAAAACCTAAATTATTTTATTTATATACAATTTTTTAAAAAGTCACCCTCTAAACAATTTCAAACAAACCTCTGGGTAAGATTGTTCAGACCGAGTACATTGCGGTGTCAACGCTTTTTGAACAAGAACAAAAACAATTATTCCAGCTTCGGACGATGAACAATTTCTTCATGAACACTTGTCATGGGGAATGGTGCGAATACTGCATTAGGCCTAGGGCCTATTTAAAGACAAAACAGGGGAAACAATTGCGAAATATCCGCCATAGGCTTTAGTTACGATATTGATTACTTGAAATTGCAAAGTTTGGGCAACTAAGCATTCTGGCATTCACGTCTCCTCCGACTAAGAAAGCGAAAACCAGCAGTTTCAATAGCACTTGGACGATATCTCGAGGTGAAAAGTTCTTCAGGTGACTTCTTAAATTACTGGAGGGAAAATTAAAATGACTTCAAGTTAGCTATGCTCGCTACAAAATACGAGTACATTTCTATTCCTGCTTCTACAGATGTGGAAAGGCTTTTTCGCTTACTGGAACTTTGGGAAGGGCGATAAGGACTTCACTAACTCCTCACATGATGGAAAACTTAATCTTATTTAGAGAATATATACGATGATTGTTATATCTACAAAAATAGTAAAATTATATTAATTAATAAATTTGTTTGTTTTCAAAGAAGAATCCATGTTAATTTCAGGTTTTCAAAGAAGAATCCAAATCAGTTTAATAACGATGCATTTTTTAGGACGTACGATTGAATATTTAATATTAATTTATATTAGGGCTGTATATAATTAATTCTGATAAAAAATGAAGATATTTATATGGTAAATAAATTTAGGTAAAACAAAAATTATATTATTTAAGATGAAAAAAATTAAAAGTTTTATCATAATTTTTATTTCAGCCAATTAAGTTTTTATGTTCAACTGTCATTGCAAAATTAATCCTATTTGTTGAAATCTTGCAGCTTAAGTAAGTGCAATACATTCGGTACAATAACTAGTGGACAACTTGATTAGGTATAGATTATTATACTCGTAGATATATTAGATGTACCCAGTTTATAATAATAGATACGAACAATAGTAGCAATAGTATTACAGTATTATATATATATATATATATAATTATATATATATATATATATATATATATATATATATATATATATGTTCTGTGTAGCATAATGCAATAGGTCATTTGCTAACCTCATATATATATATATATATATATATATATTATATATATATATATATATATAATATATATATGGCTTAGATTCACATTAAACGCGTGAACTTCTTTATTTTGAAATAACCCGGAGTTAAAAATGGAACATCCACTCTGAGTACTTTCGAGTTTATTTCAACTCCTCTTCAGGAAGGGTTCAAATAAACTTGAAAGTATTCAGACTGGATGGTTCAATTTTTCTTGCTGGTTATATATATATATATATATGGGAATGAACTCAGAATGGTTCCCTGAGTTTTTCATGATACACACAGACCGTGCATGGAACAAGGAACTCTTCTGGGATAATTAAATCCACCATAGTCCGAATAAGTAATGGTAAATGACAAATACCATAGTTTTTCTTTTTCATGATGCTAGCCCGACGTGGGCAACGGGTCTCTCGCAAAGAGGTCCCATAAATATAGCTTCCCTCACCAGCTATCTGCAAAGCTGGATCCTGTCTGCTTTGCAGATAGCTGGTGAGGGAAGCTATATTTATGGGACCTCTTTGCGAGAGACCCGTTGCCCACGTCGGGCTAGCATCATGAAAAAGAAAAACTATGGTATTTGTCATTTACCATTACTTATTCGGATTATAGTGGATTTAATTATCCCAGAAGAGTTCCTTGTTCCATGCACGGTCTGTGTGTATCATAAAAAACTCAGGGAACCATTCTGAGTTCATTCCCATCATGAAACGGACATGTTATGTGCCTTGAAAAGTGGACGCTCAATTCTGCCAGTTGAAGTTTAAGTTTTGGTTTGGGCTAAAAATATAATAGTTACCCCTTTTCTTTGATTTATTCAATCCGACGTGAATGCAACGAGTCTTTTACTTATATAGAGGTTCTAAATGTAGTGGGACTAGGCTTGCTTTAAACCCTAGATCCATGTCCCAAAGCTGGATCCTGTCTGCTTTGCAGATAGCTGGTGAGGGAAGTTATATTTATGGGACCTCTTTGCGAGAGACCCGTTGCCCACGTCGGGCTAGCATCATGAAAAAGAAAAACTATGGTATTTGTCATTTACCATTACTTATTCGGACTATAGTGGATTTAATTATCCCAGAAGAGTTCCTTGTTCCATGCACGGTCTGTGTGTATCATATATATACATATATATATATATATATGTTAACCCCTCCGTCTATGGCCTTGGTCGGTTCGAAGTTGACAGGGGTTCTGGTTAGGTGGCAGCAACGGATTTGTTACTCTGGAGTAGCTGGTACCGTATAGGGAATCGCAGTAGTTTTCTTCTATACTACTCTCCGATTTCTTCTTGTGGTGGACCAAATTCTCTGAAGGTTCCCCGATTCTTCTTGTAACGTATCGGGAAATTATTTTTCTCTATTTAAGACTAAGTTCTTTGAAGAGAGCAAGGCTCGAAGGAGAAGACAAAGATTTTTTTCTTACTGTAGTTTTACTGCTAAAATGTTATAAGTAATGCTCAGCCTCTAAGTTAGATCAGCCAATTCAGAATGAACATTGAAGAAATTTTCTGGGCTTTTATACTGAATTTTTTACTAACATCATTATTATTTAATGCTGATCTGTTTTTGTTTTTTATTCTCAATAGGCTGATTTACTTTGCAAATTATTTAAAGAAAAAACAAATACTTTAGCTGTAGCAAGGTCTAGACTGGTATTTTAGCTGTAGCAAGGTCTAGACTGCTAAGCAAGAGGAAGCCATATTTTTATTTTAAACCGCATATTGACAGATCTGATGTTATCATGATCTGCCGAGTTAACTAAAAATGGAAAATGAAATATGCCTTCCATCACGAATTACAATCAAACATGCACACGAGCAAAAATTAAATGCTTAAGATTCAAAACGTTAAGCAGGACATGACTTCATCTTTTACAACGAAGAGAGAATGTATACAAGAAATGAACATTGCAGAATTTAACAAGATTACTAAATCTAAAAAAATTATTAAGTACTTTACAAAGAAATAATTCACCAATTATAAAATAGAAAGCAAATCAAAAATTTATCCAAACTCGTGTCAGCGTTATACGATTTTGGACTTTATATGCCAAAATGAATATATGAATAAGAATATAAGGATTATTCATTGTTCATTTTTACACACACACACACACACATATATATATATATATATATATATATATATATATTATATATATATATATATAAAAGCTAAAATAGGACGGAGAGGTGTTCCAACTTTATGGATTTTAGGCAAACAGTATAATGTTCTTAGGAACAAACGTTGGGAAGAAACAAAGATGAGTTTCCTGACAGGACTTTCGAACTGATTCTCCATTTTATAAATCCCATCAAAAGCATATACTGTATTACCTGTTCCCCATGTTGGTGATTTTAATAATTTTAAGTGTCAGTTTGCTAATTTAACTCATGAATTTCTTCATAAACTTAGAAACCTTAAATTTAAATCTTTTATATTTAAGAAGAGTGACTTACAGTATGTATATATATATATATATATATATATATATATACAGAAATGGTGTAATGAATCAGACTGGAATGCGGATTCAAATCTGAATACAGTTGGATTTGGATTCGAAAAGTTTTCGTGGATTCGGATTTGGATTCGAATCCAACACCCGCTGATTCTGTCCACCTATATATATAGCCCTACTCTTATAATACATGATGACTAGAATGGATAATAAACGTTCCCGTTCGATATACAGTATTAAGTAAATACTGGCTGTATACTGTATTAAGATACAGTTGGTTGAAAACATCATGTCGTGAAACTCCGTGTTTCTTAGGAACAAACGTTGGGAAGAAACATAGATGAGTTTCCTGACAGGACTTTCGAACTGATTCTCCATTTTATAAATCCCATCAAAAGCATATACTGTATTACCTGTTTCAAAGTAGATCTACATTAAATTTCGGAATGCACTCATAAATGCCAGAAATAAACTATATTTCAATTAAAAAATGACGACCTGAATGCATTCTGTCATTATGAGAACTGATCCTGTGTGTTACTTTTTATTGGGTATTAAAATGTGATATAAATGTTATATTATGTATTACAGTAATTTACATCCTTGAAAAAACAGATTCCGCCTACGTTCCATACAAGGAACTATTTTATTTCGCTTTAGTACGGATAAACTTAAAAAAACGCGAAATATAATTATTAATCACTTGAGCATTGATTTCCTTACTGACATAAAGACTCAAAGTGCCAACATCAGCTAAAATTAGGGCTGAACCATCGCGAGTTAACACCATTTCCTCGAAATGAAATTGAATCGAATGATCAAATCCTCAGAACTTAATTTAACTTAAATTTGGTACTGCGTCAATATTGGAAATGACAAACAACATAAATCATTATGACAGAGCTGCAAATTTGATGGACACTTGCATTAGAATGACAGTTTTCATTTACAATATGATTATGGGGAAATTGGTAATGTTGCATTAAATCGTGTTTCTCGAACGACCTCGTTCAGTCTTTCCTATTTGACGATAATCCTTCTCACTCGATCATAGTATTCAGATATGTTATCAAATCAGCACGCAAGTACGATTAAAAACTTCAAAGTTGGTGAATTTTGTAACAAAGATAATCTAAACTGAATTATGGGATCACCTGAAGATCTGGGCTCCCAGCCTTCGTCAGTTAGCCTTATAAGGTTAACTAATGAAAATATCATGACTTAACCTAACCACTCGTCAAGGGCGTTGAGTTGACCTAACGATTGGTTAGGTTAAGTCGTGATATTTTCGTTAGTTAGCCTTATAAGGCTAACTAAAGAAGGCTGGGGGCCCTGATCTTCAGGTGATCCGAATTATGTTTAATACTTATAGTTGAAAAATTATAATAACATCAGTTTACCAAGGTAAATTAATATTAATATTAACCAGTCATAAGTCAAACAGTGGCTTGTTTTAGGTTCTATAATCAGAATACGTACAGTTGTTGTGTTGTTTAGCCGATCATCCCACCCTGATCGAGCAAGCCGGTAGCACGCGGGTAACCGATCGCCCTCTCCGGTGTGGACCAGAGATTCAGCGCACTAGTGATGTTGTGTTGTGTTCTATGTTGTACTGGAGTGGTACAGTCTGTCATAATGTGTTCAATTGTTTGTGGTGTGTCCTGGCACAGGTGGCAGGTGTCGTCTGTGGAGTTGTCTAGTCTGTGTTTATATGTCTGTAAGTTGGGGTGATGTCCACATCGGAATCGTGCTAAGTTAACTCGATCCGATCTGCTCAGGCTGATCTCTGACCTGTTAATGGGTGGCGGCTTCGCACCTAGGACCGCATTCGAACCGAGTCGTGTCAGTGCTTTGTGGGTTAGGTGTGTGTGTATGTGTTTTCTGTACTGTGTGATGTCTGTGGGGCGTGGTATGGAATGGAGTATTTGGTTATAATGTCTCTCTGGTGTTACCTTAATGGTGCGAGGTGTCGGTGCATGATTGTACATGTAGTGGCAAGGGTGTTGTGGGTTAGTTGTCGCTGCTGCCATGAATTTTGTTCCCCTCATGTCTAAATGTTCCCTAACTTTCAGTATTTTGTTTCTGTGTACAGGTGTTCTATTGGTGTTGTTTGAGTACATCATGTAATGATACGAAGTGCGTTGTTTTGTATTGTCTGTAAGGTGTTTATGTGTGTGTTTGAGATAATGGGTGCCCAGCATGGGTTAGCATAGTCCATAACTGAGCAATATATTGTTTGTATATGAGTGATGTTGTTTCCTGCTGGTGTCCAAAGTTTGTGCCTGTTAGTACTCTAAGCGTGTTAAGTCTTGACGTACATTTGTTTTTAATGTCCTGAATGTGGTTTGCAAAGGATAATGATGTGTTGTATGTGACCCCAAGTATTTTGGTCCTGTGAGTGTGTGGAATGTTGGTGTTCTTTAGTGTAAGCTGTGGAGTTATCTGGTGTTCTTTTGTGTTGCTTGTAAGCAAGGTGATGGTTGATTTTGTGGGCGCTACTTTGAGTCTATTCTGTGTGAGCCAGTCTTGTATACTGTTTATGTATGTTTGTAGGTTATTTGTAGCGGTGTCGATGTTGCTGTGGGTGGATGTTAGAGTGATGTCATCTACATATGATGATAAGGTAAGTTTGTTATCTATGGGTTAGAATGTCATGCATGTATGACAAGTTCGGAAAGAGCTTGTTTTTAGATGACTTGCCATTAAATGTGACATGTGAGTAGCTTCCTGAAAGATAGTTGCTCAGCCACCTTTTGGTGTTATTGTGCATGTTTGTGTTGAGTATTTTGTTTATGAGAGAGAAGCGTGGGATAGCAACAAATGCTTTACTACAGTAATGTCTATTGTTGCTAATAGTGTACGTTAAGTTGGTCGTCTGGAGTTGATGCCATCCACGATGTGCTGCGTGAGGTTAGTGAGTAATGTCGTGGTTGAGTGGTGAGGTCTGAATCCATGTTGAGTAGGCGATAGGGGTATGTGTGGGTTGGTGATTTGTAAGATTAGTCTTTCTGTTACTTTGGAAGGTGGGCATAGTAAAGTAATGTGTCTATAGGAAGCTGGTTCTGTTGGATTTTTGTTTGGTTTGAGTAGTGTAATAATTTTACCTTGTTTCCATATGTCAGGAATATACAGTGTTGGTATGAATATGTGCTGATATTGTGAGAGCTAGTATTCCCTGTGTGCCCAAGTGTTTAAGGTGTATGTTAGATATGTTGTGTGGTCCAGTAGCCTTCGAATTCTTAATGTTTTTGATGATCTGGTGGTCTGGTCTATATTTGAAGGTGTAATCAGAGCCGGATTTAGACGTGTGGAGGCCCTGGGCAGCCTCCATGTGGAGGCCCCCCTACCTTAGGGGAAGACATAATTGAAGTCATCCATAAATTCATAATATAATTAACATACATACACTTTCAAAACATCGTGCACTCTTGTGTCTGTCCATTCCACTCATTTCTGCAAAAAATGAAAGCCTCGGGTTACTCGGGTATTCCATTATAGTGAGAGTAGGCCTAAAAGAGTAATAAAAACAAAATAATAATCAGTACATAACAAATAGTAATTAGTAAAAGTTTATGTACTACAGTGGTATTGGATGCGCGTGTTTTTTTGTTGATCATCTATCGAGTTTTTCTAGTTTCGGGTTTTTTCTATTTTGATAATGGCTTGTCAATATGTGGAGGCCCCCAAGATGTGGAGGCCCATGGGCAGCTGCCCACTTTGCCCACTCCTAAATCCGGCCCTGACGGTGTAATGGTCGTGTCGAGTCTGTAGGTTTTCTTGTGCCTGGCTGTTTGTCTGTCTGCGTGTTTCTGGTTGTTGTCTCTGTTTAAGTAACTTATCTTTGCGTAGTGATTAACTAGAATGTTAACTTGTATATATTGGGATATTATTTTGGTTGCGACAGATAGCTGCGTGTGAGGTGTGAATGCCGTTATTAGAGTGGGTAATGCTGTTTATAGTCTTGTATTGCCTGGATGCATCTGTGGAGTGGTTTATTGTTGTTATGAATTCCCTAAATGTTTCTGTTTGTTTTTCTTTGAGTTTGTTTTTATTTCTGTGTTGAGCTGTTGTATCTGCTGTTTTATGGCTTCTGTGTGTGGTGTTTGTGTGTTATGTTTGAGGTTGTTACGTTGCCTTATGAGGTGGGCCATTTCTCTAGTGTAATACGTACAGTTGCCCGCATATGTAATGTTCCTCGCCTCACAGACGACTCTGTACATGTGGTAACGCCGCAGCGATAGTCAAGGTACCCCAACTGGAGAAGGTGGGTGGAGGGGGGCAACCGAGTCCATCAACATATAACATTGACATACAGATAAGGCGCCGTTAAAAAAATTACATAACGCTATTTTTGCTAAAACCTGACCCCCTCCTGTAACGTTCCGTAACGTGTTGGGTGTGGGAAGTGTTACATAACATCTTAGGGGGTGCCTGGTCTAGCGTTACAGAACGTTCCTGGGGGATCTGGGGTTCAAGTTTTAGCAAAAATAGCGGTACGTAATTTTTAAACAGCCCCTAATTATAATGTAATGTCTGGTTCATAAAGATAAACGATTAATATGATCGTGAACAGCGTTGAACGCCATGTTTACTAGTCTTATACAGTAATAAGGTTCCATTATGATTACTGCAAGTCTGTATGAACAGATACCGCAATACAATTTTTTATATACTAGTGAATTTAAACCAAATATAAACATTACACAACCATCCTTCACACTCCCTCATTCCCTTCCCCACCCACCAGTCTCGCGTATATTAAATCATTATGTAACAATAGTAATAAAGCTGTTTGTAGAGTCTGTGTGTAGCTTTAAACCTTTATTAACTTACGAATCTACACGATTATATTATATGTATTGACATTGAGCGAGAAAAAGATTGATACAGTGTGAGAGAGAGCGAGGTAGAGGGGCAGAGGGAGTTAGTGGGAAATGGCTTATCGAATGTTATACAAAGAACTTGTCAACAGTTTCGATCTGAATAACAGTAACTGATTATCAAAATCACAAGAATAATCCACGGTTATTCTAGCATAAACATATTTATATATACTTATAAATCCATACAATATTATACTAATGTTTGTGAAATGATGGGCTAAACCGTGGTGTTGACATGGTTAACAAGGAATATATATATATATATATATATATATTATATATATATATATAACTTGGTTGAATGGTTTGTTCTTAGGGAAGCGTAGCTTAGCGAGGAATAGGAGGACGAAAAGATGGTACATGTTTATTAACAGACGTTTCGGAAAATTCTATTTCCATCATCAGTGCTAAAAAGTTTAAAAACAAATAGAAATAAATAAGTAAAATAAATAAAAACGAACAATAAATTAAAATGGCGCAACAATTAGCGAGAATTAATAGTAAGTTACAATATATATTAAATTAGAAGATTAAAAATTAAATGATATAAAGTATAAAAGTATGGACAATAAGTAAAATATAAAACGGTTTAGGTGAAACAGAATTGAAGGGTTTCTTACCAAATTGTTAACGTAATGAGAGACTAATTGTACAGAAGATTGGGAATGGTTGCCTGTTGAAAGAATTCCATATTAGAAAGATGGAGCTGGGCGGAGTAACGGTGGATTTCTTTTGAATTTGAGAGTTTATTTGGCAATGTTTAAATTGAAAGCGGAACTGTAATCGTTGAGGGTTGGCTGGATACTGAGGATATAAAGGGACTCAAGTATGCGGAGGTCGATTAGTTGGTTGGCTGAATTAATGATTTTGAAATTGGAGGAAAGTAACGGGTGGTTGTGAAGGTGGCAGTGATCCCTTATTGCTGATTTGGAGGGTTTGTTCAAGGGCTGTGAAGTTCTCGTAGAAATCCCACGATGCTCGTCCACTCTTGTTTGATATTGGCGGATGGTACTGCCAATATAGTTCGCTTTGCAGCGAACACAATTAAAAGCGTAGATAGCGGACGAAGCAAGTGGCTGGGGTGTTTTTTCTTTATGGTTGAGGTAAGATTTGATACTATTGTTGTTGGTGAAAGCGAAATGAAATTTAATTTGGGGGTAAAGCCGGGTGAGTAAGAGACGGAGTTCTGAAAGTATTTTGTGGCTAATGTGATCGTAATAGGGGAATGAAAAATATTGTACGTCTTTCTTAACAGCGGAACTGTAAGGGGGGGTTGATAAATATTATTAAGAAAGTTTCTGGTTAAAGATTGTAACAGATGTTTTGGGAAAGAGTTATTAATGCTGAAGTTAAGAATTAACTTTAAACTTTTTAGCACTGATGATGGAAATAGAATTTTTCCGAAACGTCTGTTAATAAACATGTACCATCTTTTCGTCCTCCTATTCCTCGCTCTCTCTCTCTCTCTCTCTCTCTCTCTCTCTCTCTCTCTCTCTATATATATATAATATATTATATATATATATATATATATATATAACAAAACACCAAATATGCAAATATGCAATAAATGCAATGGTCGAGAATGTTTTACTAAATAGTTTATCATACAAAATGCTCACATTTTGCCATAGATTAACATAAATGGCACAATTATACCGGGTTCATAGTTAGTGTTTGGTCCATCCCCCATTATTGTCTATTACATCTTGTAATCTGTGTGGCATAGATTCAACATGGTTATGTATGATGTATGTGTTCCTTCGGAACATCTCCCACTCAGCCATCGTGTGATCCAGCAGCTGGCGGCTGGTCCGCTCCTGCCCAGGCTCCCACGAGTTCACCACATTACCACATACGTTCTCAATAGGGTTGAGGTCATACCCCTTACTAGGCCAGTCCAGTAGTTCTAGATTTCGCTGCTCCTCAAACCACCTTCTAACAATCCTAGCGGTGTGGATGCGAGAATTGTCCTGCAAATGGATTTTAAATATTAAAAGTAAAATTATATCTCATCCATACGCTTCATCAGTAACTCACGATTCGAGATAGGTTTTAACCCCTATGTATTAGGGGTTTCTCTCAGCTAAATGTAATTGTGCGCCGTAATACAAATAATACAGTCTGCAGTTATCCGGAATAAAACCCTAAAGTGTTGTCATAGTACTGAAAGAGTTAAAGAACAATCATATGACCATTGTTCGTCCCATGTAACTGTAGAAACTGGACATACAAATGCGTGGGTACTTACGTATTATCGGGACTACCAAACTGTTTATTATGTATTTTTGTTCTCGTCATTTTCGTTTAAACTAACGAAAATATCACAACTTAACCTAACCAATCATCAAGAGCGTACAGATGACCTAACCGGGCATTCAGTTGACCTAACCTGGCATTCAGTTAATTGAATGTCCGGTTAGGTCAACTGCGCCCTTGATGATTGGTTAGGTTAAGTTGTGATATTTTCGTTAGTTTAAACGAAAATGACGAGAGCAAAAATACATAATAAACAGTTTGGTGGTCCCGATAATATGTAAGTACCAATACGTGTAATACATAAATCTTACTCTAGTAATAGTATAATATTCTATAACACACAAATACAACAGTATACCAGTAACCATGTCAACATCTCGGTTTGGCCCATCAACGTCATTTCACAAACATTAGTATAATATTGTACGAGTTTATAAGTATATATACTGTAAACCAGGTTAATTTCGCGGCAGCAAATTTTCGTTCTTTCATATCCTTGGACGAGTTTGCGGCATCATAATTTCGCGGTCAACAGTTGCTAGCTATAATCTTACAGATTAAAATGACGTCATGAATGACAACATTTATTCATGAATGACGACATTTATTCTGGACTGTGATTGGTCGAGGTTGAGGTCGTATATCAAGGCAAGTTTTACCTCTTGGTATGCGGATAAAGTTTGAGCAGCATTCAACGTAAATGAATCTCTCGGTAAGATAGATTTGAAGCTCTCCACACTGAAACCTATTCATGTTAAATGGATTGTCTCTGCATGGGATAACCTACACAAAATGAGGGAGACCATTCGGAAGGGTTGGAAATTAGCGACATTCCATGACATTCTTGTTATACAGTAATAATACAGTATAATTTAAAATGTTTTTATTGCTTTTACTTTACAATGTTTTATTACAATATACTGAATTTACTTTTCAAATAAAGTATTTTAATGATTTAAGTTTTATTTCTTACTATCTTCCAAAGATTAGTTAAAATTGTCAAATTTTCGCCTGCTGGATATTTTCGCCTACGCGAAAAACGCGAAAATTTCCGCAGGCGAACATTTCGCATTCACTAGTATATAAAAAGTTCGGATCACTTTAACATATTGCTTCCCAAAACATTCGGGAAGCAATATGTTAAAGTGATTAACGCTGGGAAGCAATATGTTAAAAAGAGAAAGGTTGGATGGTCACTTTGTGTGACCATATAGCGCAAAAATTCTAATAAATTTACTTTCAATCTAATATTTTAACATGTTATGATTTACTTTTTATGCCTTTACTTTATTAAAGCGAACATTTTGGATCACCTGAAGATCCGTCACCCCAGCCTTTTTTAGTTAGCTTTATAAGGCTAACTAACGAAAATATCACGACCTAACCAATCGTCAATGGCGTACAGTTGACCTAACGACTGGTTAGGTTAAGTCGTGATATTTTCGTTAGTTAGCCTTACAAAGCTAACTCAAAAAGGCTAGGGTGACGGATCTTCAGGTGATCCAACATTTTTTATCGTACTCCTTGTCCTAAATATTGGGAAGCAATATGTTAAAGTGATTAACACTGGGAAGCAATATGTTAAAGAGAGGTTCCTGGGAAGCAGTATGTTAAAGTGATCTAAAAGTTCTATTGTATTGTAGTAGCTGTTCATATAGATTTGCAGTAATCATAATGGGACCTTATTACTATATAAGACTAGTAAACTACATGGAGTTCAACGCTGTTCACGATCATATTAATTGTTTATCTTTATGGACACAGACTTGGACTGCCTCCCTCCACTCCACCTTCCCCCAGTTGGGGTACCTTGACTAACACTGCGGCTTTTCCACATGTACGGAGTCGCCTGTGAGGCGAGGAACATTACATATGCGGGAAACTGTACGTGCCTTACCCATTATTTGTCGAACCAGTCACATTCAGTGTTACATCTTACGTCACTCATTCAATAATGTGTTTCAGGGATTATGACCGCAAATATACATCGGAGGAGAGGATTTTACAATTTTAGCCCAGAACTTAGGGATAAGATATACTACACACTTATTCCTTTCCACCCCGCAATTTCTTTTTGCCTGGTTAGGTCAACTGTACGCCCTTGACAATTGGTTAGGTTAAGTCATGATATTTTCGTTAAAATAGAACAATCATACGTAAACCTTGACAAAGACAACAATGACTTGAGCCGAGTTGGAACGAATAACCTTTATTAATAATAAATACATGGGTATTACAGTTTACATTGACATAAATAATTGCGAGGATAGACTATTTATTTAATTTGGCATATGGTATTTTATTATATATTCACAATTCGTTTCTAAATGATTTGAAGGTAAGAACGATTTATTCTTCTAATACGACGCCTAAACTTTCAGTTGAGTTAACACCGAAAATATCATGACTTAACCTAACCAATTGTTAAGGGCGTACAGTTGACCTAACCGGGAAAAAAGAAATTGTGGGGAGAAAAAGGAATGTGCCCATACTACTACTACTACTTCTCGCATCGTAAGAAATCACTGGGTACTTGTAGGTTATCTCCCCCCCAACCAATTTTGACAGAATATTTTCGTTAAAACTAACGAAAATATCACGACTTAACCTAACCAATTATCAAGGGCGTACAGTTGAGCTATTATTAATTATAACATTGTTTGTTTCTGGAATAGTATTTGCTATTTACTAATAGATCAACTGTACGCCCTTGATAATTGATTAGGTTAAGTCGTGATATTTTTGTTAGTTTTAACGAAAATATTCTGTCAAAATTGGTGGGGGGGAGATAACCTACAAATACCAATCACTGCTCTACAGGAACAGCTGAACGATTATTTGCTGCCGGAAGACATCCCCAGAGAGCTGATAACGAAATGAAGTTGATTTTATGAAGTAAATCTTCTAGTAACATTAATGGCAAATGAAACATACCCTTGAATAATCATGGTCAAAGTAACACCCATATTTCTGTAAGTACCATAATAAAGTACTGTATCTGTCCAAACAAATTCTGCAAAAGTGAAGATCACACGAGTAGCATTTACATAGTGAATTTTCGAGGAAGGTCGGCAAAAGAGATTTTATATTCACGCTTGAAGGACTGAGGGACGGGCAGCACTTGGCTATAGGATAAATAGAATTATATTCTAATGCCCATAAAGCACCTTCCATGGAACCTGATTGAATCAATAAATGTTGTCTATATAACTCTGCAAAGCGCATTTGAATGTAATTTGAAGCGCAACGAAGGTATAACTAACACTGAAATAGGAATATTTTGTACCTTAACCCACATTATTCTTGGATGAAGAGACGTAAAAACTGTTAACAAAATAGTGAAAATATTTTCTTGTTACCACCCTTGTTTATTGCAATGAAATGTAGTTAAAGTTTTGTTCATCTCGGCTCTATCGTTTAACAGTTTTTATTCGTGTTTGTTTTGCTAATGTGTTAACAGGTGAATATTTTGATCAAATGATGGTAGATTATGGTGAAGTAGGAAAGATTGACATCACTTGAGAAACCGTTTATAGAAATATTCGTACACCTTCCAATTTGGCACTCTTTTTGGCAAATGCAAGTAATTGTAATTTTTTGGTAATCGACGAATATTCAGATTTAGCTAAGACGGAAAACTTCTTGCAATGGGTATTTTCCCAAGACTGATTTATCTATAGATGGCAAAGAACAGTTAATTAAAAATTCATTGGAGTGACTGTTATCCAAATATACGTCTGAAACCATTCAATGGAGTCATCTGGAGAACTGGGTGATTACAAAGTCTGTGTGCAACTTTAAACGTTAATAACTTTTGATGTACACATAATAGAAACAAACTGTAAACGACATACGAAAGCATTATTATTAAAGTTTTTAATACACTACATTACAAATTATTAGACCTCAACATAACCGCCATATTTCTCAATACATCTATCAATCCGATTTTTCAAAGACCTAAACAATTCCAATCAGAAATTAAGAATTCCCCCCAAATTCAACCGCCACAATTGCCGCATTTGGGGGACAGAGAAACCTCACGAAGTCTGACAACATGAAAGAGACTCACCAAATCAGTGTCTGGTACGCTCTCAGAAAGTTATACATCATTGGTCCTTTCTTTTTTGAAGAACCAAGAGTCAGCTGTGAACGTTACCTTGCAGTGTTGCAGAATTTCTTTATCCTTGAAATAAGATGATTAAATCTTTCAGATAGCACCTTCTTTCAGCAAGACGGTGAACCTTTCCACTATGCTTTAAATGTGCAACAGCTCTTGAATGGACTCTTCCCAGCCAAGTGGATCAGTAGAGGCGGACCAATTGCTTTGCCACCTCGTTCACCTGACCCGTCCCCCATTGGAGTACTTTTATGGGGGCCATGTTAAAAGTGTTGTTTACTTATCAAAACCACATTCTTCGGATGAACTTATACCCAGGATCACAAATGCCATTCACGAAATCCCATCACATGAAAACTCCAGCAACTGAAAAATATTTCCAGGTCTTTGACAAATCGGATTGAATTATGTATGAAGGAAGATGACGATTTTGTTGAGACCTTGAAATTTGTAATGTAGCATGTCAAAATCTTCCATTATTATGCTTTCATATGCCATTTAGCTGCAGTTTGTTTCTATCATTTGTACATCAAAAGTTATTAAAGTTTAAAGTTTTATAAGGACTTTGTAATCACCCTGTATATACTGTACCTATTATTTAAGGATCTCTCCTCTCTCTCTCTCTCTCTCTCTCTCTCTCTCTCTCTCTCTCTCTCTCTCTCTCTATATATATATATATATATATATATATATATATATATAACAATCATACACAGAAACGCGAGCGATTTGAAAATACAGTTCGAACACGAGATCTCTGACTACGAGTCGCAGGTGCTGATCATTGGGCTATGACAGGGTAAAAGTTAACACAGTGCAAAAACATTTCTGGACACGAAAGCGTCAGTGTTTCCTAAGGTTGTTTAAATATGTGTTAGGTTGTGTTAGGGTTCAAGGGTAAGGAGTCCAGAGTATAAATCCTTGCACAAGTTATTTTGCATATATATATATATATATATATATATATATAATAATGAAGAGTAGCGCATTAAGTGCTTACTTCGAGATACAAAGTTGGTCGGCAAAAGTGGCACTTTCTTTGAGCAAGAAAGCACGAATTCGCAGTACCAGAAGCAAAGTTTTCAACTCTGACACATAGAATCTTTTTACATTGATGTAATTATTGACATGAAGGAGCGCAATTGACATTTTTCAGTGTCAGATTTGTCAGTTTAAGGTTTTCCTAGTGGTTAAGAGTGGCGGTGCGGCATCGTGGTCCGCGCACAAAGGAGGAGGAGACGGGACAAACGGCTTTACAAGAACAGCAAAATGTCAGCGGCAAGAATTACGATGAAGTACAATTTATGACCATTATAGTCCTGTCTGTGTCTTTGACAGCAGTCCGTGTTTTTGAATGCGCGGCGCTCATTCATCAAAGTGAAATTCTTACAATATTACGTGCTTAGATATTGCATATTTAGGCTTTGCTATTCCCCCTGAAGCAAAATATATATACCTTTCAACCTTTCAAATGTTGCGTACGATGATTCCTCATTTCACGAAGGTCAAGCTTGTCGCATATGGGCATGACTCTTTTAAGGAAATTAGGCATATGTATGTGTCTGCACGGGATGAATTCCCTGACGAAGTGTATTGCTGAATACACGAAAGGACTTGGAATAATTTTTTCTTTTTCCATGTTGGTTTGCATCATGTATCTGCACATAAATATAACACTAATGGCATATTTCTTTAATATATATATATATATATATATATATATATATATATATATATATGAAATGAAAATGAAAATGAAAAGGTTTATTGGCAGACTATAGTCCATATGACAAATATTATTAATACAATGACAGTTCATATACTAAGGATAGAAATATACACACTTGATTAGAAATAATAATGTAATGTCGAAGTTAAGTGGAGCTACAGACAGACGTTTTCGTACCAAGAAGTCCATAGCTTACGCCTTAGAGGATAAATGGCAGGAATCATGGATAGCTTGGATGATCAGGTTGGTTGCTTTTTTAATTCTTTGCATTAGACTGTGTTGAGCACGTCTTGTTACCTCCGGGAAGCTCGGGACATTGCGGGTAGCAAACATTTGCAAAGCTGAACATCTCGGGGGTAATTTATATAAGAGTCTAAAAGACCTGTTGTACAGCAAATTTAGGGTTCTGCCAGAACCTCTTTTATAATTCACCCACAGTTGCTGTCGGTATATATTACTGCAGAAAGTATGAAAGAGTGTGTCTTCAACTTTACTTGTACAGAATCGAAAGTTCCTTATGGTCATATTCGCTTTAGCACACAGGCTTCGAGATTGTTTTCTTATATCCGAGTCATCACTCAAGGAGCTAGTAATAGTTTGACCCAAATACTTAAACTCTTGTACTTCCTCAATTACTTCACCATTCATTTTAAACCTTATATCAGCTGGCTGATTACAGCTTTTAGGATGAAATTGCATAACCTTAGTTTTTGTAACATTAAAAAGCATATCATGTTTCTGCGAATAGCTGATCCAGACCTTTAACAGAGGGACTTATTAACACCATATCATCGGCATAAACTAAGTTATTTATCCTTGTGTTATCTATACAACATCCCACTGTTGCCTCATTAAGTGAAGCAATTAATCCGTCAATATACACATTAAACAGCATAGGGGAGAGCAAGGAGCCTTGTCTCACCCCGCAAGGGGAGCCAAAACACTCGGAGGGTACATTGCCCCACCTAACAGTGAAAGATTGGTGGGAATACCAAAATTTCAATAAATTTAATATGTACATGGGAACCTTCCTGTCTTCTAGTTTTGCAAATAAAATATTGTAGTTCACTCTATCATATGCCTTACTTATATCAAGGAAACAGCTATAAATAGTTGAATTACTGTCAATGTATTTAGATATTGTTTCTTTTAAGTACATAGCTACAGAGGTCAGTTGAGTGGGACCTTTTAAAGCCAAACTGATTAGATGTCCATAGGAAATCATTTAATAGGAGTAACAAGAGTTTTTCTAGTAGTTTCGAGAAGCAGGAAGCGACAGCAATAGGCCTGTAATTATTGCTGGACAGAATGTCTCCGTACTTATATTTGACCAGGGGCAAGATGTATACCCTCATGAACTCTGCAGGGATATAGCTATGAGCAAGCATGGCTGATAGGAGCAATGATATATGCAGACATACTACGTCATTTGCATAGTTTAAGTGCTCATTCGATAAGTCATCTACCCCTGACGCAGAACCAGTCTTTAACTCTCTAATTAACCTCTTTATTTCAGAAAATGATATCAAAGTATTTTCCCTTGTCCCTCCCACAATCGTTTTGCTGCCAGATCTTAAAATTATCCATACTCACACTGTTAAGAATCTTAGAGTAGTGGTTTTTCCACAGCTTTGCAATTTCATCCTCCCCCGACACCCCATCGATTGTCGGAAAGAGGACATTTTTGACACCCGTTTGATTCTTAACAATTTTCCAAAATTTGTTATTATCGTTATTTATGCGAGCTTCACAGGCTTCTGATGCTCGAATAGACTCTTCTTCCTGTTTACCTCGCCTTATGGCCGCCTTATACTGACTCCGACTTCTACACATATTCATGTATACTGGTCCTAATCTGGGTCTACCATGAAAGCACCACAAATCATAGGCGTCTTTCGATTCCCTCTTCAGGGGGGGCAATAAAATCATTCCATCCAGGAATAATCTTAGTATGATAGTTGTAAGATTTAATCAGGTGGCTTCCTGATATATATATATATATATATATATATATATATATATATATATATAGCAGTGGCGGCTCGTGGTAATTTTACTTATGCATGCAGTCACATGCATTACAGTGTAGTACATATTAGATAAGCTGTATTTTGTCTTTTATGGTATTCTTATGAGTTATGTAGTAACCGAGGATAGAACCAATATTATATTAATGCTATGACTTCAGTACAAAGCATAGGAATAATTATTATGAACAAATAATGTTTGAGAAATTTATGCCCATATCCCAACCATAAAACATTGACAATTATGACTTACAAGATACCACCAGTTTATTAAAAACATGAAGCACTGGAATATACAGTATTAAATTGTATATTATTGGTTTAAAGCATTTATTTATTACTTACCTTGTTCAATTCCTAAAATTATTTAAACTGAAATTCGGCTCTTCTTGTTTTTTCTGCAAAATTGTTCAATGACTTTGTTATAAAAGTCTTCTCTTTTTTCCATTTGTTTTTTGAGGAAAGACTTTTCAATTGAAATTAAGGCTAAATTCGATAACCTTGCCTGCTCTTGCGTATTTCTTAAGTAAGTTTTTATTCTTTTTAGCGCCGAAAAAGATCTTTCAACGGACGAAGTTGTAATTGGCAAAGTTAAGATTAAATTTATAAATGAATGTATCTCCGGAAATACTTCAATCATTTCATTGTTCAGTAAATATTTGTGAAGTTCATGAATATCATTTTGACCAAAAAATTTGTGAGAGAATAAGACAGTTAATTCTGATTTCAGGAGAACAAAATCGAAAAAGGAACTGTAGTTACTTTTCAAAGATTGATAAGCCTTTTCCGGAAAATATAGTTCATAGGGCTTTACTTTATTGGGAGCCAAAAGCTCTAAGAATTCCATATTTTTAAGGGACTTAAATCGCTCTTTCATTTGCTCAATGATATTATCACAAAGTTCAAAGTAGACTTGTCGGTAGCTCGTCTCTATTGGGGTGCTACTTTTTTTTCTTGAGGAAGGAAAACCAAAATCTTCAACAACGGTTTTCCATATTTCATCGAACATCGAATCTCTAATTTCTTGAATTTTGGATATTGTGATTTCAACCGTATTCGAGCCAAAAATGATGTTCATAGATTTGTTTTGCAAAATTTTAAACAAATACTCAGTTAATGGAAAAACTTTAGAAAACACACTCAATAAAAAATTGAAATCAAAAGAGTCCAACGCTACAGATAAACCTCTTGCTTCATTCTTTGTTTTATCATCAAACATCTTTGGATTTTCTTGAATATAATCGAAAAGACTCTTTAAACTTTGTCTATTCTCTTTGACAGTTTCAACTAATCTAGAAGAGTAATTCCACCTTGTCGGAGCAAGCTTAGGAAAGCGTTTGCCAACTATACTATCAAGCAAGTTTGTTCGCTTTGTAGAGCTGCTAAAAAATGATGATAAACTGGCTAACATTGAAAAGAATGAGTTACATTTAGAAATGTGTGAAACTGCTTGGCTTAATACAAGGTTAAGCTTATGAGCGTAACAATGTATGAAAAGAGCTTCTGGGGCAGAATCCTTTACCTTTTTTTGAACACCATTAAGTTCGCTTGCCATAACTGCAGCACCATCGTATGATTGCGCGACTAACTTTTTTAAACAACCCAACTCATTTAATTCCTTCAACACCAACGCGGATATATCGTTAGCACTTCTACCTTCACTTACATTAGTAAATCCTAAGAATCGTTCACAAATGTTTCCATTCGCATTGACGTAACGCACAACGGTAGAAAGTTGTGAACAACAACTAACATCGGAAGTTTCATCCAAAAGAACTGCAACATGCTTGCATTTTGCAAGCTCATTTTTTATTTCATGTAAAAGTACAGAACTTACTGAGTCTATTATATCATTTTGTATTGTTTTAGATAGTCCTTTAAAAACTGTAGCACCCTTTAAATGCGTTTCCAGTTTTTCATCATACTCAGCTAAACAATGGGCAAACTCGATGAAGTTTCCTCTATTTTCAGATAACTCACTTTCATCATGACCACGAAATGCAAGTTCTTGTGTTCCTAATAAACACGTTATTCTGATTAGTCTCTTTAAAATTTCTCTATTTTTCAATACCTCTTCATTGTGTTTACTAATAGCAACTTCCTTTTGTTTGTCAAGTGCCAAGTCAATTCGACTTATTCCAAATTGTTTCAAATCAAAATGTGCTTGAATATGACTTACTGCTTTTTCGTGACGTGAAATTGCCGTATGTATGTTATTTAAATCTTCGTAGCCTCTATTCACTTCGCTCCACACAGAATTTTCTCTTGAAAATAATATACATGGCCAACAGTAGAGTTTGTTTGTTATATTACTACCACACAACCAACGGACACTATCATAAAGTTGGTAGTTAAATTTTCTTATAAATCCTTTGTTCACTTTGGTCAAATTTATTTTTGGGGTAGGCTTTCCATTACGTATTAGAAGCTTTTTTTCATCAAAAGTGAGCGTTTGAAATGGTTTCGTTTTCAGTTCATGAATTATATCAAAATCTGGATCGTCAGCCATTGCTAAAGGGGTAATTTATCATCTAAATAAATAATTTATACAATTAGTCACTTACACAAATATTTGCATCACTGTACGTAAAAGATAAAAAGTTAATACGCTATCAACAAAGATTAATCACAAATTCACAACTTATCATTAAGTCTGAAGTAAAACTAAGTTTTAAAATTAAACAAATGCGCTAATTGGTAACTCTACAATCGAAAATGATGCCACTTTTTGCAGATTTGATTTTCAAACTACAGTCACCATGCAATTATAGTTCTTATAAATAAAAGCATAAGATTCTTTTTCCATTGTTTTATTATTCGTGAAATCACTACTCAGATTGATTACGCCGTCAGAATGTGATATCATTAAAACATGTTAATTTATTCATTTTCATGTAGAATATTACTAATATTAATGCACTTTTACATTCATAAATACAATTTTAATAAATGCATTCCAAAAAATGTGAAAAATAACGGAGAAAGTAATTGTTATTTCAACTACTTGTACATAAAGGTCAATATTGCTCGTCCTTTGGCTCGGGTTACGCCTTTGTTTTCTATTTCGAATCGGTGATTTTTACTCCTGTGGAAAATAAATATTGTATTCGGTTTAGATTTTCAGTAAATAAATTCATAAAAAAAATCTTTAAGCTATTTTTAATGAAAACCTAAAACTGAATATTTATAAAAAAATCGACTAGAACACATTTAAATGATGAACTTAAATAATAATTGCCATCAAGAGATTAAATAATAAATAATAATTTTAACTTTATTTTTTTAACTTAAATAATAATTTTAAATTCATTGAGTATTTTATTTACGCATGCATTGCATGCATTGCATTCATTAAGAAGCCGCCCCTGATATATAGTTGCTTGTACCCTGTGGTGAATGGACGTGCTGTTTTACTCTCTCTATTAAACACCCAAATTAGAAGGAAAATCTACTCGGCGGTTTATTCTGTTTGCACCCGAAAGTGTATAAGTATCAGTGAATCCGTGCATATAAATTATAAAGTGAAATTCATTAAAATAAGAAAGTGCAATACAGTTTACATAATTTATCACCAATTTTAACGTATATATTCAAAACGAAATACGGTTGGCATTCGAGAAAGTTTGAAACAAGCAGGAAAAAGGTCATAAAACGCAAAGGTCAGAAAACCCTCGAAATACCCCGACCATCGAAAGAAAGAAAGAAAACAAAATAAAAATAAATAAATAAAGAATTTGTGTGGGTATTTCTTTTACGCTAATTAAGGAATAGCATGGATATGGGTCCAAATTCTCACTTAATCTGTAATTGTGCAATTTAACAACGGAAAGCCTAGCGATTAGATGTGATTTCTGCCAACGATTAAACGACTTTAACTGCATGAATTGGAATGATAGGGAAATAACTCTTGTCTCGAACGCGAAACACGTCGTGGGGATCAAATTTCTATGTGGCGCATGTACACAGACCGTAAATTCTTTCGCGGTCTTTAAAGAAATGGAGATAGCAGACTCGAAAGTTACAGAATGAAATAATGGGGACACATGGTCCGAATGGTCCCAACGAAAAACAGGGTGGATGAGAGAGAAGACGAAATAACGAATAACAGCATAATAACGAACAACAATTTAATAACAAATAACGATATAAACAATATAATACGGAAGGAAGACATAGATGAAAGAAAAAAATAAGTAAAAGTGCGAAGTAGTCAAACGGTCCAACGAGCGAAATGATAAAAAGATAATAACTAAAAACGTAGAAAATAAACAGCCAAAGAAAAATAATGATAATGCCAAAATAAGAACTTGAAATAATAAGAAAGAAGCAGAAGCGTAGAAAATATCGTATGCAAATACTACGCGAAAGGAAACTGCAGATATCGGGATGGGCAATGCATATATGCACATCCCACATTATGCAAAATGCATTACACAAGTGGATACTGCAAGTTTGATAAGAAATGCATGTTCCACCATCTTACGGTCTGCAACACTTATGAAAGATATGGGAGTTGCAAATACGAAAAAAAATGCCGATACCACCACCCTCAAAGGAACGCAACGAGGGAACAGAAAAAAACATCAAAGAAGAGTGCCAATTTTTTAGACGCAGCCAACACATTTCAGCTGCTAAATACTATCCAGCAATTACAAAACCAGCTGACAAATATAAATATAGAATCCGAGAGCCGGACAGAAGGTACGAACAAAGGCACTTCATGCGTTCGGGACAACAGGTACCGACAAAGATAAAAAGAGGTAAATTCTCGGAGGACCACAAGGCAACGAAACCGGCACCCCCATTGGAAACAAATTGGAACCACCTGTATGCGAAAAAGAAAGAGAAAGAATAAAAATAATCCTAGCCAACATACAGGGCCTTAAATCAAACCATTCCACGAACAAAGTTGTATCCCTGAAAGGACTCATGCAAGAAGCCGGAGCAGACTTTGCATGCCTCACGGAAACTCATCTAAAAGACTGCCAGGCGAACTGTGAAAACTGTGAGTCCTGTATTGACAAAAAAGAAATACAAATTGACAACTATAACATCCTCCGAGCCAACAGAACAGTGAGACGTAAAGGAGGATGTGCTAATGTGCTATTTACACACGCGAAAGGCACATAGCAGAAATAGCTATAAGTACCTCAAACAACTACGTAGAATGTGTAGCAGCAAAAATGGAAAAATTAAATTTGGTACTAATTGTAATGTATAGACCCCCAAACACGCCAACCTCAAAATTTTCAGATTCCATTACAGTGGTAAGAAACCTGGTAAAGATCTACACTCTCCAACCCCAAATATTTTTCTCTGTGGAGATTTTAATTTCCCATTCATGAAATATAAAAGGATAGGAAAAAATATATGTATACACCAGGTCCAGGACAAAGGGGGCACACGAGAAGACCAGGCGCACTTAAAAATGCTACTAGCTCTAGCTGATGAACTTATGTTAACGCAAGAAATAACAGGAAACACAAGAAAAAACAACTGCCTAGATTTGGTATTTACAGACAACAGTAATCTAATTGATAATGTAGAAATATCCCCAACTATGATATCGGACCACAACATCATTGAAATAACAACTAATATAAATGCAGCAGGAAAGGAAAGAACGCACAACAGAAAGAAACAAATTCGAAATTTTTAATTTTCACTCCAAAGCTATAAACTGGGAAGATGTGACAGCCAGCATGGAAGTAATAGATTGGAAAACCATTTTCGAGGCCAAGACAACGGAGGAGATGCTAATGACGTTAGAGGAGAAGACGTTAGAAATTGTGGAAAAACATGTCCCAAAGATACAACAAAGAGGAAAGAGAAGCAGGTTCGAAAGACAAAAGAGAGCACTGTTTCGAAAGAGAAAAAGAGTGACTGCAAAACTAAGTAATTGTAAAGATAACAACATCAGAAAAATATTAAATGATGAACTGCAAAGTATCGATATCGTCATACAGGAACTAATCGAGAAGGATACAGAAAAAGAAGAAGACGACGCTATAGAAGTGATAAAGGCTAACTCAAAGTACTTCTATAATTTTGCAAAAACAAAGTCGAAAAACCATGCGACTATCGGACCTTTAAAAAATGAGAACAGTGCTTTATCTGATGATCTAACAGAAGTATCTGAAATTTTAAGAGCTCAGTACGAATCATCTTTCAGTATCCCAAAAACTGACAAATTGATATGCGATAGAAACGCGTTCTTTGAAGAAGAACCACAAGGGGAAAGTATAACGGATTTCGACTTTACGACGGACGATGTTACACAAGCCATAGGGAAACTAAAAACACACTCAGCGGCAGGACCGGATAAATGGAATGCCACACTGATCAAAAACTGCAAGAATGCAATCGCTGAGCCCCTATACTGGATATAGAGACGATCACTAGACACGGGAGAAATACCGGGCATCCTGAAGAGCGCGAACATAGTCCCAATATATAAAGGAGGAGAGCGATCCGAGGCCAAAAACTATAGGCCAGTATCGCTTACATCCCATCTCACTAAAATATTTGAAAGAATAGTTAGACAGAAAATGTATGACTTTTTAGAAACGCAGAAAAAATTCAATAATAACCAACACGGGTTTCGGTCAGGCAGATCATGCCTATCACAACTAATGGAACACTACAACAACATTATTGATTCACTGGAAAGCAATGAAAACTATGATGTACTATACACAGACTTTGCTAAAGCGTTTGACAAGTGTGACCACGGAATAATAATACATAAACTGAAATATATGGGAATAACAGGAAAAGTAGAGAAATGGATATATAATTTCCTTAGCGAGCGGCGGCAAGTCGTTACAGCACAAGGAGTATCTTCATCAGAATCAGAGGTCCTCAGCTCAGTACCACAAGGAACAGTATTAGCTCCACTACTCTTCATAATCATGCTAACTGACATAGATGAGGAAGTTACCAGAGACAGCACAGTAACATCCTTTGCGGATGACACAAAGATCAGTAGAAAATAAGAAACCCAGAAGACAAGATCCCTACAAACTGACATAAACAGAATCTACAAGTGGACGGAAGACAACAATATGAAGTTTAACACCGAGAAATTTCAGCTATTACGGTACGGAAAAAGAGAAGACCTAAAATCCATGGAATATTATACCCCAAATAGACAGGAAATTCAGAGAAATCCCAGAGCAAAATATTTAGGGGTTGTAATGACGGATGATGCGAAATTTGAGACACAAAATAAGATAGCAGTAAACAGAGCAAAGAGAATAACGGGACAGATATTGAGAACCTTTAAACGAAGGGATAGGAATGTAATGATTCCTCTACTGAAAACCCGATAATACAGAAATTGGAATACTGCTCGGTCCTAACATCCCCATATAAAAAAGAAGACATTATACAGCTGGAAGGGATCCAGAGAAGCTTCACAGCCAAGATCAACGGGTGCAAAGAACTAAATTACTGGGAAAGGTTACGCGAACTAGACCTATACTCACTGGAAAGGAGAAGAGAGAGATACACCATTATTTACACTTGGAAAATAATGGAGAAACTAGTCCCTAATCTTACTCTGAACCCTATAACTCCCCAAACAACGGTGGACAGTAGAAACGGCAGATTGTGCCGTATTCCCAAATTGAAGGCGAGACAGGGCACATCCTTAACCCTGAAAGAAAATAGTTTTGTAGTGAGAGGACCAAAACTGTTTAATCAGTTGCCCAAAGACCTAAGAAACACAAAGGGAGTTGCAGTGGAAATCTCCAAAAGAAGACTAGACGCCTGGATCAGAACAATCCCCGATGAGCCGGGCGTATGTGAGGTGGAGAGCGCAAGAATCAAACTCACTACTTCACCAGTCCAATTCGAGAGGAGGGGCGACAAGCTTGACCTTCGCGAAATGAGAGATCATCACGCGAAACCTTTGTAAGGTTGTAAGGTAAGGTAAGGTGTGTGTATATATATATATATATCATTATCATATAAATAAAAAATAAAATATTAAAAGTATACGAGCTCGTCAGACACAGTAAAAGCAAAGAAAAAAAATTAAGCAAGACTGGATTTAAAATTACTAAAAAAAAATAACTGCCAGAAAAAATTAAAGAACTGAGGACACCTTTTTTTCGCTAGTTATGATTATCTTGTTAATTAACTTTTTCCAGTCCTTAGTCTATATATATATATATATGATACAGAGACAGTGCATATATATATGTGTGTGTGTGTGTGTGTGTGTGTGTGTGTGCGTGTGTGAAAGAAATATGCCATTAGTATTATATTTATGTGCAGATACATGATGCAAACCCACATGGAAAAAGAAAAAATTATTCCAAGTCCTTTCGTGTATTCAGCAATACACTTCGTCAGGGAATTCATCCCGTACAGATACATACATATGCCTAATTTCCTTAAAAGAGGGGGAGGGTATGTGCACTTTTGCTGGTCTCAAAAGCTTTGCGTTTAATTCCTATTTTAATCGATCTGAATTCCCCTTTAAGAAAAATGAGTAATTTCGCTTTGCATTATCTTAAAATATGCGAGGCCATGTTTCTCCGAAAATAAATTGAAAACTTTTTCTTTTATTGTTTCCCGCGTGGTACCCTCTTTCACCCCTTTGTTCGGGACATTGAGAGATATATGAAGACGAAATAATTGCACGCACCGCCCAGAAAAAGCGCCTTTCGCAACAGGACCACGCTCGGAGCAGACTCTGCCATTCATTCAAATTTAGTGATCAGGAACAACGTTTCCCGAGGGGAGGAAAGAATGTTTGTTGGTGCGTTGTTGCAACTGCTAATTTAAGATCGCGTATCACATTCCAATTCCCATTAGCTGCGTTGTGACCGTGTTGCTCGTGAGTAATTCAGCTGCCATTTCTTTGGTCTGTTTTATTGCTGGGATGTAAAAGGTTTTCGCCCCAACACATTCTGTACTCATGTACACAGGAACGTCTTTCAAACTTTGGTACTTTGTTTTCAACACTTAAAGAGAGGCTGCACCTGGTAGCTCGTGTCAAGGCTTCTTTTCATAGAAACCTTTGGGAATGCCATACAGAGAAGATACCCAGATCGAGACCGACCGACTCAGACACTCATTTCTAACTAAACTTCTTAGCCTTGACTTTCTCCAGCCCCGTGCCACCGAAAATGCGTGTAGGCCTATACACGTTTGAATCGGTGGGTCCAAGCCAGCAGAAAGTGCTGGTACTTCCCGGCACTATCTGGGTGGCACTATTTATGCTGCATTTTGATTTCTGGCATTTTAGTGATATCGTGCGTAGTCAGTGACTGGCAATATTCATTTCCTTAATTTTTTCTTAGTGAAAAAACATTTAATTAAAATATTAACTATATAAACACTTCAAAATTATTTACAAGTTACTTACAAATTTACACAAATACACACACACACACATATATATATATATATATATATATATATATATGCATATATAACTGCAATGACCGCGCAGTATATAAATGAATAGAAACGACATAAGTGTTAAGGAACGTCTCTGCACACGAGGAGGAGAGATAACGTTCCTTAACACTTATGTCGTTTCTATTCATTTATATACTGCACGGTCATTGCAGTTATATGCGCATATTCACGATTTGCGAGGGTGCCCTCTCAGGGCATTGGTTTCTGCCCTATGTGGGAGAATTTCGATTTGTGATTGAGTGAGGTCCGTAGCATAATGGTAGAGCGTCCAACCGGCAATTGGAAGGCCCTGGGTTCGATTCCCGGGCGGTTCGTCTCATTTTTCATTGTTCGTTATCTCTCCTCCTCGTGTGCAGAGACGTTCCTTAACACTTATGTCGTTTCTATTCATTTATATACTGCGCGGTCATTGCAGTTATATGCGCATATTCACGATTTGCGAGGGTGCCCTCTCAGGGCATTGGTTTCTGCCCTATGTGGGAGAATTTCGATTTGTGATTGAGTGAGGTCCGTAGCATAATGGTAGAACGTCCAACCGGCAATTGGAAGGCCCTGGGTTCGATTCCCGGGCGGTTCGCCTCATTTTTCATTGTTCGTTATCTCTCCTCTTCGTGTGCAGAGACGTTCCTTAACACTTATGTCGTTTCTATTCATATATATATATATATGATACACAGGGAACCATTCTGAGTTCATTCCCATATATATATATATATATATATAATTAACTGACCATACAGTTTTCTCTCAGTTTCTGCCAAATATGGAGGTTGACGTAAACATTGTGTATTTACCAGTTGAGGTAATTTTATTTTAATTTAATTTTAATGATTTTAATTTCCTTTTGTATTGATGTAATTTTAATGATTTTTTAAGGTTTTAAGACTTATAATTCACTGATGATGACAAAAGATTTGTCGGAACGTCTGAAGTATAAAAAATAAACGAAAATGTTTGCTGTTGTGTTGGCCCTTCTTTTCATCTGTAAGCTCCGTTTCCCTAAGAAGTCAATAGCTTTGATATATATATATATATATATATATATATATATACCTCATTAACCTCATATTAGTTCCGTGCGTTCGTCTCTCGTCACACGAAGGTGAAGCTGGTGGCTCCGCTTCTAGGGCTGGCTTGGTGGAGGAGCAAGTTGCTTTCTTGCGCTCTCCACTGCACATAGCCAGGTACACCCGCCAGTCATCTAGTCTTCTTTTGAAGACTTCATCTTTGACCCCTCCTGTAACGTTTCTAAGGTCCTTTAGAAGCTGGTTCAAAAGTCTTGGCCCCTGACAACCAAGCTATTTTCCTTCAGTGTTGAAGAGGGCCCTTGTCGGGCCTTTAATTTGGGAACACTACACAGTCTGCCTTTCCTATTTTACAGCGTTGTTTGGATGGTAACTGGGTTTAGTTTCCAGTTTAGTACCAGTTTTTCAATCATTTTCCATATGCAGATTATGGTGTACCTCTCTCTTCTTCTTTCCAGGGAGTACAGATTTAGTTTACATAGTCATTCCCAGTAGTTGAGTTCTTTGCAGCCATCAATCTTAGCTGTGAAATGTCTGAGTTTCTTCTAGTGTATTAGTTTCTTTCTTTTTATATGGGGGCGTCAAGATTGAGCAGTATTCAAGTTTTGGTATGATCAGCGTTTTCAGCAGGGGAATCATTACTGTCTTCTCCTTCTTTTGAACGTTCTTAGTTCCTGTCCCCCGACTCTTTTTGCTTTGTTTATTGCTATCTGATTTTGTGTCTCAAATTTCGTATCATCGGTCATTATAACCCCTAAACCGATCGCTTTGGTGCTTCTCTGAATTTCTTGTCTATCTGGAGCATAACATGCAGTCTGTTTAAGTTTCGCATTTCTACCATATCTCAAGAGCTGAAATTTCTCGGTGTTAAATATCATGTTGTCTTCTGACCATTTGTATATTTTGTTAGTGTCCCTCTGCAAGGCCTCCACCTCATTTGAATCGCTGATTTTTCTGCTGATCTTTGTATCGTCTGCAAAGGATGTTACTATACTGTTGCTGTTTACTTCACTGTCTATGTCTGTTAGCATGATAATGAACAGGAGTGGGGCTGGTACTGTACCTTGTGGTACTGAGCTGCGTACTTCCGATTCTAATGATGATATACTTGAATTTTAACGACCTGTAGACGTTCTCTGAGCACGTTGTAGATCCATTTTCCCACTTTGCCTGTTATTCCCATATATTTCATTTTATGTGTTATTATACTATGATCACATTTGTCGAAAGCTTTAGCAAAATCTGTGTATATGACATCGTAGTTTTGATTGCCTTTAAGTGCAACTAGGATATTGTTATAGTGCTCTATAAGTTGTGATAGGCATGATCTTCCTGATCGGAATCCGTGATGATTTTCGTTGAATCTTTCCAGTCTCCAATACTTGCTGTTTTCAAGATGCTTGGTATTTTCCCACTATCTAGGGATCTTCTCCATATCCTCTATAAGGGTTTGGCTATTTCATTTTTACAGTTTTTAATCAATAATGCGCTTCATTTGTCCGGCCCTGCAACTGAATGTGATTTCATTTGTCCTATAGCTCTCGCTACATCTTCTGGGGTAAAAATCAAAAATAAGAAATGGGTAAAATACAATCTCCTTGCAATTTCTTTTCAAAGAATGCATCTCTTTTAGATATCGCTTTGTCACTTTTTGGGGTACTGAAGACTGATTCATATTAGGCTCTCAATGTTTCAAATATTTCTTTTAGATCGTATGTATATCATATATGTCACACATATACAGGGTGTTTCATAACATGTGGGACGCACTTTCAGGATGGATTCAGGACCTGAACACAATGAAAAAAGTTTATATAAACATATGCCCGAAATCGCCTTGTTTCCGAGTTACAGCCCGTTTTGTGTTCCAGCAAGTATCCGCCTTACCTTTAAAGGAAGTGCTCAAAATGACCGCCTTGCGCTTGAATACACACCTGAACACGCCTCGTCATAGACTGCCTGACGTGTTCAAACATTCCAGGTATTGCTAGGATTTTCTGGCATTCTTGTTCTACGTGTTGGCGAAGCATTTCAAAGTTGTCAATGGGTGTCACAAAAACGATGGATTTCAGATGACCCCACAAATAAAAATCGAGTGGATTTAGGTCCTCCAGAGCTTATCTATTTATCAGGAAAATGGTCATCCAAATAGTTTCTGGCTACTCGACTAAAATGAGGCGGAGCCCCGTCATGCATAAACCACATACGACGTCGGACACCAAGAGGAACTTCATCTAGTAAATCGTTTGAATCATTCCTTAAAAATTTGGAATAGGATTCTCCTGTTAATCTTCCAGGCAAAACAAAAGGACCGATTAAGTTGTCGGCAATAAGTCCTGCCCATACATTGATACTAAATTGTTGTTGGTGCCTTAACTGGATGATGGCATGCGGATTCTCTTCGGCCCAGTGATGAGCGTTGTGAAAATTGATCACGCCATTTCTTGTGAAGGCAGCCTCATCACAAAACAACACGGAGGATAGAAAAAGAGGATCGCGAGCACACTGTTGAAGGAACCAAGTACAAAAAGCCTCTCGTGGTGGGAAATCAGCTTCAGTAAGGCCTTGTACTCTCTGAATGTGATATGGATAACGTTGTTGTTCCCATAAAATTCTCCACACAATTGTGTATCTTACACCTCTGCTGCTGCTATCCTAAGAAGACTAGTTCGTATGTAAACATTTAATAGTCAAAGCTTTCGATATATTCTAAAGTCATCTTCAGTGCTAAAATGAGAAATATTTATATAAAGGAATATATTTAATTAAAAACCAAATATGAATTTAAAACAATTTTAAATATTGACAAATATAAATACCACAAATTAAAAATTAAAAATTAAAAATTAAAAATTAAAACGCTCATGAAACTATATTATAAAGTTAAATAATACAATTAAAATATAAAATATATTATAAAAGAAACCCCTAAAAGGGGGCTTACCTTTACGATGAGAATAAACTTAAGTAAATAACATTACAAAATAATTTAGTGGAACATTACGGACAAGTTAAAATATAAACCACTAAAATGTATATACAATATTTATATACGAGTATTTTATAATGTATTTACTTAAATTTACTCTTATCGTAAAGGTAAACCCCCCTTTTAGGGGTTTCTTTTACAATATTTTAATTGTATTACTTAACTTTATAATATAATTTCATGACCATTTTAATTTTTAATTTTTAATTTTTAATTTTTAATTTGTGGTGTTTGTGTTTTGTCAATATTTAAAATTCATATTTGATTTTACTATATATATATTTCTCATTTTAGCACTGAAGATGACATTAGAGAATGTCGAAAGCGTTGACTATTAAATGTTTGTATACGGATTATTATTATTATTATTATTATTATTATTATTATTATTATTTATTTCCATTCGTTTTTAGATAATGTGACAAAGGAGTTAATTTCTTTTAAAATGCTTTCCTTTGTCCCACAGGTAGTACACGGTTTGAATACTCTGAAAATGGTTCAATTAACGCAAAGGAGTAGTCTGTTCGGGCGATGAGAGAATTTAATTCACGAGAAGACACTTCGAGCCCAATCATCTCGTCATCAACCCCGAACGAACGAATGACGGTGATGGACCGACTTCCTTCGGGAGGAGTCCTCCCAGAAGAAGATTCTCGCACGGGTGACAGTGAAAGAGTTCTCGAGACGATATTGTTCTCGTTCGCTTTACTTCTTAATTGATACATTTTACTTCCGGAATTAAATTAATTTGACGCAGTAGAATTTCGGAAGGAGGCTAAAAGTGAAGAGAAATTAGCATTTAATGCATGAACGTTTTGCGAGCGATAAACACCGACATTCTTAATTCTTCCATTATTACTTCAAAGGAGTACGCAACATACAATAATGAGATTAGTTCTCAAAATGAGACGCCAAAGATCAACAGATTCTACAAAGGTTAATGAAAGCTTTAATGTATAATTAACTAGATATATGTGTACACTGTGTGTATATATATATATACACACACACACACACACACACCCTTGGTTAGCTTCCGCCTGAATTGTTCATTCTGACGAAGGTCAAGCTTTTCACTCCAACATAGACCTACAGTTTAACGTGGAATCCGAACCACGCCCCACCAGAAGCCCAGTGTCCTAACCACTAGGCCACCCAGGGTACCCATTTATCTTCCAACCATTTCCTTTATTGTGTGGAAGGATGAACAGCTGGGTTTTCCTGCGCTCCGGCTGCCGTCACTGGGTCTCGATCGCGGGGCCGATGGATTAGTAGTCAGCGATGCTAACCACCACACCACCGAGGCATATATATATACAGTATATATATATATATATATATATATATATATAGGTTGAGTTTTTTAAACACGTAACACTTTAAAAGGTTTGTATTTTTTTTATTAATTGAAATAAAAGCATAAATGAAGTATGTGCAGAGAAGGTACAGTAAAATATTCATATTCTATTTCAGTTAATAAAAAATACAAACCTTTTAAAGTCTCAGATGTTTAAAAAAGCCACGATATATATATATATATATATATATAAAAATACGTGTGTGTGTGTGTGTGTGTGTGTGTGTATGTGTGTGTGTGTGTGTGTGTGTGTGTGTGTGTGTATGTGAAAGGCTTACAACATATGAAGGTTAAACCTCCCAAGTTTTTTCGTCGGGAGTTAAACAATTTGGATATTCGCATCGTTTGTAGCTGAACATACTGTATGCACGTTCAGTCGATACACTACCTCTTGCCAAGTATTTGCCCATGTCAGGGGTGACAGTGTTAATTGCGGCAACAACTAGGTCATGTAAAACCTACATTGTCACTCTTCTGGGGATTGGTCAGATGACTTTGAGAGGAACGGATGATGGGGTCACCGCTTCCTATCCTCTTCCTATTGTTGACGATAGTGCGAATGGGGTTTCATAAACGGGTTGGTTGTTGCAAAGTGTTTATGCTTACGTCACTTTTAAGAGATAGGAAGAATTTTATTTTATTTTAGACCTTTCACGGGTACCTTGCGGAAAATCTTTGGCAAACATTTTTTAAAATGATATTCACTGGTTGTATCGTAATCAAAATTATTAATTTATTTGTGAACGTGTTCCCAACACTTTTCATTCATCTCTTTGCTATAGCTGCCCGAGGATCAACATGAACTGTGACCAACTCCTGTAATTCCCATGTAGAAATGTACAGTGAAACGCGGAACTTTCTATAACACTTTAACGTAAGACGAGACTTTTAAAGTAGTTATCATCTTTCTTGCTTGTTTACTATTAATCCTGGAAGGAAGGAAGGATAGGCGGATTATATCGACTCGACCGTAAAAACGCAAAAGACTTTAGCAGTCACGCAGGAATATCAGGTTGACGTCATTTTGGGGTCAGCAAGACCAATATTAGTTGGTTTTCTGAAACTGAACATTATAAGCAATGAGGACTGATGTTGCCAGTCGTTGAGATGGCTCAGGAATGAACCGAGAAGAAAGTAACCTCGAATTATGGGATTTTCACGCCTGTCTTCGTTACGCCTGCCCACACATGGCATTCATAACAATGCAAGTTATCGTTCCTGACCGCTGGCAACGAGCCTCTTTACAGTCGGTACTTAATCCAGTTCGAATGTCCTCTGTGAAGCCCAGTACAAGAACATTTTGGTGGAATACATTATCACTTGTGAAGGCTACGTCGTGTTCACGTCCCAACACCGCTTCCCATTACATCAGCGAACTGGATAAGTGACCGTCCTCCACGTTCAGATGATGTAGCAACCCGTAGTTTGTATCTCACGTAAAGCCGTAGTCCCCTCTGTCACATGAACTTTACCCTTAAGAAGGAGGTGGAATAACCCCAAACACACTTATTATTGTTAGCATTTGTGAACACCTTCAAAATGTGCAACACAGTTGATAAGAGAAAAAAAAAAAACTTCTCTCAAACTTTGCCAAACTTAGAAGTAAAGTATATTTTTGTGCACTCAAATTTTCACAATTCAATGAATGGTTTACTTTTTTCTGGAAAATGTTTAGGAAGCCCCTTCGTGTGTGTGTATATATATATACATATGCAAGATTTATGGACCACCAGAATTCGAACCCGAGCCCCTCTGACAATTCAGCTACGACAAGATAAAAATTATTAATAATCTGGTAAAATCATATCACCCGAGGGAAACACCAAAAGTTTTCGCGTCCATAGGTAGTTTTACGTTATTAACCTCTTGCACCTTGTACCCCAAGGGTACCATTAGATGGAAATATGAACTCAAAATCGCGCATTTTCGGATATGCCAGATTGTCGTTAGTCTGTCGTAGCCGAATGTTCAGTCTCCGGATTGGAATCCTGGTGGAGGATGAATCTTACATATGCAAAAAATATGTTAATTTTACCGTCTTGAATTTCGGAATAGTTATAAATTCATTTTAAATTAGTTACCCATCATAATTCAATTGTGAACCACATTAATACTAATTTTATGTATATTGTATTATTTTATTGTATGTAAACATAATTAATTATATATCACAATTGAATTATGATGGGTAACTAATTTAAAATGAATTTATAACTATTCCGAAATTCAAGACGGTAAAATTAATATTTATCTTGAAACTAAAATAAGAGTATTCACTACACACTCCCCAAATGGACATGGTATTAGATTAAAATAATTATTTGAATATAAATAATTAACTGACAATTGTGATATATAATTAATTATGTTTACATACAATAAAATAATACAATATACATAAAATTAGTATTAATGTGGTTCACAATTGAATTATGATGGGTAACTAATTTAAAATGAATTTATAACTATTCCGAAATTCAAGACGGTAAAATTAACATTTATCTTGAAACTAAAATAAGAGTATTCACTACACCACGAAGGAAAGGAAACAGAATGGTGCTCAAGCACTTTCGTCTAATGACATCCTCAGGAACACTGAAGTACATAAAGAGTTACAGCCTATATATAGGTTACAAAAAAAAAATATATATATATATATACACACACACACAATAAACGGAGAATTAAAAATAAAAATTAAACATTAAAGGATTGTGGGAGGAGCATACAAATTTGTAAGGAAAAAACTACCGATTTTTAGCACAAGATTAAATGAATTGTTTCCAACCAATGTTATAGATAAAAAAAAAAATACAAATTTATACTGGAAATCTGCCCAGGTTTTAGCACTCTGCCCTTCTTGTTTAAGTTCAACATATATAAAAATAAATTGAAAAATAAAAGTTAATAAAGTAGCTTACAAGTTTACCAAAGATTTAGCGTTCTACTCTTCTTAACTAAATCTGTTCTGAAGGAATTCAAAACAACAGAATCGAGTTGAAAAAGACCTTTGCTTATGTTGAAGTTATTTGTAAGTTGGATAATGGCAGATTCAAGAATATTTCTGTTAACAATGTTGCTAGAGTGAAATAAAACTGAAGCATTATTCCAATCAATACAGTGGGATAACTGACAAATGGACAAAAAGGGCACTGGACGACTGTCTTGTTCTAACGGAATATTGATGCTGTTTTATACGTGTGTGCAAATCCTTTCCCGTCTGACCTATGTAAAAGGAATCACATTGTTTATAACCAATTTTATAGATAATGCCTGAATTATTGGTAGGGCTATTTTTTACTATGATATTTTTCACAATATTGTTATATGAAAATACTACATTAATATCCAAAAGTTTAAGTACATTAGCAATGCCTAAAAAGCCCGGGAAAAATGGAAGTACTAAAATATTTTTTGACAAAGTACGAGTGTTATTATTCACACGATAGAAAGTTCGTTTTGCCTTCTTGAGACAAGATTCCATAAACGCAGATGGATAACACAGATCACTTCCAATACCGTTGATGTTTTCCAATTCGGCATCGATGTATTCCGGACTGGCGATCCTAAGGGCGTGGAGAAACATTGAAGAAAAAATGACCTTCTTAGTGGGGGTGTCATGTCCCGAGTAAAAATGTATGTAAGACAAATTGTTTGTTTTTTCCGATAGATACTAAACTTAAAACTTGGTCTTTCCCTATGTACACGCACATCCAAAAACGGGATTGAGTTGTCTTGTTCCACTTCTAAAGTAAACTTAACGGAGGGGACTTGATTATTTAACTGAAGGAGGAAGTTATCCAGGTCACGATTCATGGGCCAGATACACAAAATATCGTCGACGTACCGCAACCAAGGGATGCCAACCCCGAGGATTCTCGGAATGTAAGTAATTTCGAAAAACTCCATATAAATATTGGAGAGGAGGGGCGACAAGGGGCTGCCCATGGCCATCCCAAAAACTTGTTGATAATACTTGTTATTGAAAGTGAATTTACATTCTTTGATTGGAATAATGCTTCAGTTTTATTTCACTCTAGCAACATTGTTAATAGAAATATTCTTGAGTCTGCCATTATCCAACTTACAAATAACTTCAACATAAGCAAAGGTCTTTTTCAACTCGGTCCTGTTGTTTTGAATTCCTTCAGAACAGATTTAGATAAGAAGGGTAGAACGCTAAATCTTTGGTAAACTTGCATGCTACTCTAATAACTTTTATTTTTCAATTTATTTTTATATATATATTGAACTTAAACAAGAAGGGCAGAGTGCTAAAACCTGGGCAGATTTCCAGTATAAATTTGTATTTTTTTTTTTTATCTGTAACATTGGTTGGAAACAATTCATTTAATCTTGTGCTAAAAATCGGTAGTTTTTCCTTACAAATTTGTATGCTCCTACCACAATCCTTTAATGTTCAATTTTTGTTTTTAATTCTCCGTTTATTGTATATATATATATATATATATATATATATATATATATATATATCGTAAAGAACGACGCTTGTATAGGAGATATTCCGCGCAAGACGAGAGAGCGAGAACGAAACAAATGAAAAAATGAGGTAACCACCCGGGAATTGAACCCGGGATCTTCCGATTGCCGGTCAGATGCGATACCATTACACCATGGGCCTCACTCTTCCAAATGCCGTAATTCTTCTCGCTCTCTCGTCTTGCGCGGAATATCTCCTATACAAGCGTCGTTCTTTACGTTATTTATACTGCGTGTTCTTTGCAGTTGAATGTATATAATGTTACGGCATCTGCGAGTATGTAGAAGAATTACGGCATTTGGAAGAGTGAGGCCCATGGTGTAATGGTATCGCATCTGACCGGCAATCGGAAGATCCCGGGTTCAATTCCCGGGTGGTTACCTCATTTTTTCATTTGTTTCGTTCTCGCTCTCTCGTCTTGCGCGGAATATCTCCTATACAAGCGTCGTTCTTTACGTTATTTATACTGCGTGTTCTTTGCAGTTGAATGTATATATATATATATTAACCTATATATAGTCTGTAACTCTTTATGTACTTCAGTGTTCCTGAGGATGTCATTAGACGAAAGCGCTCGAGCACCATTCTGTGTTTCCTTTCCTTCGTGGTTTTATTCATCATAAATATTTTTCACGTGTTACTTTCGTGAAATAATTTTCATATAATGAACACCACGCGTTCCTTCGGCTTGCTGTTCCCTCTCTTGTCTCCGTTTGTGTCCGTGTTTTCTTCTACATTAATGAAGGGGCATGCAATTCGTATCCGACGAAAGTTTCTTGCTAATTGTCTAGAGGAGCAAGTTCTTCCCAAATCCCTCCTTCCGATTTGCCTCAGACAAATTGACGACCATCCGTTCAACAACTTCAGCAGATTAATTTTAAAGAAACATATTGAAGTCACCATACAAAACAAATGGTCCGCCTTCAAAAATTTAAGCATTGTCAAACGTAATTTTGTGACAGTTATTCCCCAACCGTGGATCCAACCTTTGTTTGATGAAATTTACAACGAGTTGCGTCGGAGAACTTCACTTCGTAACATTTTGGATCGCAAAATTAAAAGTCTCATTCGAAATAGTCAGTGGAGTAAAAAAGCAAGCTCAAAGTGTGTTTTGAACCTTTCTTCGAAAAACATTAGTGACGATGCAAAAAGTGCCCTTGGATATGGTATGTCCTTTTTGATTGTTAAAAAACCGGCTTTACAAATTTGTTACATTCTCGCTTGTTTTGAAAAAGAGTGTAATCTCCCTCAGTCTTTGTTTAACATAGTTAAAGGCCTTGTTTATAGTGCGGCGAATAGTAGTTACGAAGATAACTTTCCTAAACGTTTTCGCAATAGCCTCTCACAATTAAAAAAAGATGGGGAGCTCCATATTACTAGAGCAGACAAGGCTAACACCGTAGTTATTATGGACAAAGTGGACTACATCAGAAAGATGAACGAGCTTCTCCAGGACCCCGCCACATACAGCAAACTTAGGAAGAACCCGCAGGATGACGTCATCACATCCTTTAATAGTGGCTTGAAACGCATTCTCAAAGATCATAAGGACTTAATTCCGCTTTTCATGTCCACTTCACCTTCTCTGCCCTGCCTTTACGGTCTTATTAAAACCCACAAACCTGGCAACCCTATGCGCCCTATTATTAGCTCGGTGGGCTCTATTACTTATAAACTCTCCAAATGGCTTGTCAAAGTCTTGTCTCCCATTCTCTGAACTATCTCTGATTCACATGTAAAAATTCCATGGATCTTACTGAAAAATTGAATAATGCACGTATTGAAACCAACGATAGATTGATCAGTTTTGACGTTTGTTCATTGTTTACAAAAGTGCCGGTTGAAGATATGCTTGACTTTCTCTCCCGAGAATTACATAAGTATGACCTGCCACTACCTTCACACATTGTTTTGGAACTTATTAAGCTTTGCATCAAAGACTGTAAATTCACTTTCAATAACGAGTATTATCAACAAGTTTTTGGGATGGCCATGGGCAACCCCTTGTCGCCCCTCCTCTCCAATATTTATATGGAGTTTTTCGAAATTACTTACATTCCGAGAATCCTGGGGGTTGGCATCCCTTGGTTGAGGTACGTCGACGATATTTATGTATCTGGCCCATGAATCGTGACCTGGATAACTTCCTCCTTCAGTTAAATGATCAAGTCCCCTCCATTAAGTTTACTTTAGAAATGGAACAAGACAACTCAATCCCGTTTTTGGATGTGCGTGTACATAGGGAAAGCCCAAGTTTTAAGTTTAGTATCTATCGGAAAAAAACAAACAATTTGTCTTACGTACATTTTTACTCGGGACATGACACCCCCACTAAGAAGGCCATTTTTTCTTCAATGTTTCTCCGCGCCATTAGGATCGCCAGTCCGGAATACAACGATGCCGAATTGGAAAAAATCAACGGTATTGGAAGTGATCTGTGTTATCCATCTGCGTTTATGGAATCTTGTCTCAACAAGGCAAAACGAACTTTCTATCGTGTGAATAATAACACTCGTACTTTGTCAAAGAATATTTTAGTACTTCCATTTTTCCCGGGCTTTTTAGGCATTGCTAATGTACTTAAACTTTTGGATATTAATGTAGTATTTTCATATAACAATATTGTGAAAAATATCATAGTAAAAATTAGCCCTGCCAATAATTCAGGCAATATCTATAAAATTGGTTGTAAACAATGTGATTCCTTTTACATAGGTCAGACGGGAAAGGATTTGCATACACGTATAAAACAGCATCAATATTCCGTTAGAACAGGACAGTCGTCCAGTGCCCTTTTTGTAAAGGGTGTCAGGAAATGATTGCCCCCCCTGTACAGAAGAAACTGAAAGGAATAGAAAAAAACAGACAAAACCACGCGAAAGAACGTTTAATTTTGAATAAAAAACACTTGTTTTAATATCGGGTGTTGCCCCCATTTGCAGCTCTGACGGCCATTAATCGACGGGGGTATGATCCCAGAAGTGTCTCAAAGAGATCGGTATCATGACTCATTTCTTCAAGGACTTCGTTGATGTTTGCAGTCATAATTTCTGTTGAATACCGATTCTGAATGGGTTGTTCCAGCATTAAGGACTCCACCCGATCCTTCATGATGGATCCGACATGTTCACAAACATTAAGATCGGGAGAATTGCCAGGCCATTCATTATTTCCGAAAAAATCAATGTTATTGTCCTTAAGCAGTTGTTGAGTCGCAAGTGCTTTCATACAGGGGGCTTTGTCGTGAAGAAAGGTTGCCTGTTCAACATCCAAAACACACTCGGGGTCTTTCAAAAACGGAATTACATGTTGGGCTAAATTACATTTCGAAAATAAGGCCCATCCCAACTGGTTCCTCTTGGTTTGATAACCCAGATGAGCTTCCGAATAGAGAACATAATGAAAACACTCACACATGCTGGATTTTTTACTATTTCTCGATACTTCTGGTCGTCTGGGACTTCATCAGGAGTTGTTGCCCAAACCCGATCATTCTGAAAATTTGGTTTTCTGGAGACATAAACGAAGAATTCATCGCTGACAACCAAGTGAAGGAAATCGTCTTCCGTCCATTCCTCAAGATAGTCACAAAACCATAGCCGATCTTCAATATTAAGATCACTCTTCCGTGGCTTAGCTATTTCATGCCAAGCACTCAAGCCTTGGCGAACTCGAAATTGATGCACAAGTTGCCGATTGACTATCTTACCACGACGGATAAGTATCTCTTTCGCTACCTTAGAGCAGCTCTTCTTTCGGCGCCGTGATGCAGCAAGCACAATGTCTTTCGATTCTTGAGATAATTTCTCCGGTCTTCCTCCTCGAAATTCTGTTTCACAATCTTCAGGATTCTTATTCCAATTCCTTTTGACAAAGTCTTCTGATCTTTTTAATCTCTCAGCCACCCAGTGTCGAGTTATGAAAGTTGCACCAGCTTCCTTTGCTTCACGAAATGTGACAGCTCGAATGCGGTCAAGAACTCGCTTTTTCTCTGAATCGTTCAAAATAGATGATGCCATGGTTTCTGTGGGGAAAAAAATGGTAAGAATTAAAATCACAGGAATAGAATACAATGGTTTTTATTCAGATTTTAACGCTCTTTCAAGTGGTCTCGCCGGTTTTTATCTATCTCTTCTAGTTTTTGCTCTACAGGGGGGGCAATCATTTCCTGACACCCCTACATTTGTCAGAGTTATCCCACTGTATTGATTGGAATAATGCTCCAGTGTTATTTCACTCTAGCAACATTGTTAATATAAATATTCTTGAGTCTGCCATTATCCAACTTACAAATAACTTCAACATAAGCAAAGGTCTTTTTCAACTCGATCCTGTTGTTTTGAATTCCTTCAGAATAGATTTAGTTAAGAAGGGTAGAACGCTAAATCTTTGGTAAACTTGTACGCTACTCTAATAACTTTTATTTTTCAATTTATTTTTATATATGGCGAACTTAAACAAGAAGGGCAGAGTGCTAAAACCTGGGCAGATTTCCAGTATAAATTTGTATTTTTTTTTTATCTATAACATTGGTTGGAAACAATTCATTTAATCTTGTGCTAAAAATCGGTAGTTTTTTCCTTACAAATTTGTATGCTCCTCCCACAATCCTTTAATGTTTAATTTTTATTTTTAATTCTCCGTTTATTGTGTGTATATATATATATATATATATATATATTTTTTTTAACCTATATAGGCTGTAACTCTTTATGTACTTCAGTGTTCCTGAGGATGTCATTAGACGAAAGCGCTTGAGCACCATTCTGTGTTTCCTTTCCTTCGTGGTTTTATTCATCATATACTGTGCGTGTATATATATATATATATATATATATATTATATATATATATATATATATATATATATATATATATATATATATATATATAAAGGGTGAGCCAAAAAGTCACTGTGCACTTACCATCGACGAACATCCCTCCGATTGAATTGTCGCGTGTCTTTGCAAACAAGATAAGACGTGTAGATGCGTGTCTACAAGCACGTGGGAGCCATTTCCAACATTTGGTGTAACTTAAGTAAGTATGAGAAATGTATTTGTATTAATGTACAGGGACACTCTGAATATACTCATCGTCTACGGTAGGTGCACAGTGACTTTTGGTTCACCCTATGTATATATATATATAAATATCCCTTAATAAAGACGATACCTATTCTAATTTTGTTTTCGTACACCTGCGATCCGTAATGAGTAACAGTTCCCAATAGAGTGCAAATCAACTGTAAACAAACAACAGGAAGAAACATTGGGATTGGCCTCAGCCTTTAAACCCAATGATAATCAAACAAGAGTGCCAGAAACTGGCACAGCGTTAAGGCCAACTAATGCGGTCCATTGCTTTAACTCCTGTATTATGTTACCAGCGTTATTGAGGTTCGAATCTCCGACCTCAGTGTCTTCTTCACTCCGCTTATAAGGAAACGGTGTTACCCATTCAGGTGCCTGTGTCCGTAGTTCAGTGGGTAACACCGTTTCTCTTGAACTGTGGCCGGGGGTTCGAACCCTAATAATGGCGGTAATAATAATACAGGAGTTAGAGCAATGGGTCACATTGGTTGGCCTGAGTGTTGTGTCAATTTCTAGCCCTCCTGAATGATAATGATTATTTGCCGCGTTCAATCCATACAAAGAAAGGATGAGTGAAGCGAATCCTTTTACCGCTCTGTTAGTTTGCATGCTCATTTGTTCCTTAAACTTTAGTCAGATGCCTGTACTTGAACATGACGGATAGATTTGTGCTCATTGCTTTCGGATGAAGTTCCCTCCTTCTTGCTATTTCTCTCCAAAGATTATATTTATTTAGCAAAACAATTTATACTTTGGACGGATTTAGCCGTTTGTTTGTCTAGTATTATCTATTTATGTTCCTTATACGCGGCATTGAATAATATATTCATTGATCACATTTCGATTAAACATGAAATAAGACAAGAACCTTTTCTTTTTAATTGTGTGAATGCGTTTCTCTGTTTATCTATGCAAGAAGTAAATGCCAAAGGCGCACGTATACGAATCCGTTCCCGACCGACCTCACTTCATTTCTTAGAGTCAAATTTACAATAATTTACAATTTACAATAATTAAAAATAAATTTAGAAATATTTGCTTTTGTTTATTATAAATATATGAATTACCAGTATTTAATTCCATTGTCAGGGGAAAATATTTCTGCCTGGTGCAAATTTGTTAAAGGATGTTTTTAAATTTGAGAACAGTTTACGAAATTATCTTTATTTTGTTGAGGAATGGAAGGAAATGCTTAACCTGAAATAGTTTTCGTCATGGTTCAGATTGACACACTACTTATTTCAACTTATCGTAGATAATTTAAAGGATCCCCCATTCAATGTCCTCCTTATTAGTTTGCGATCTTTCACCCCCCTAAATCCTTGTATAGTTTTGATCGCAGTAGAGACTCTTTTGAGGGACAAATGGAGATAAAGTGCCTTTACCGTCGAATAATAACACGCTTCGGTACTTTTATTTCAACACTTTTCTCAGAAGGAGAACCGTTATATATTATACACTTGGCCTGCTGAAGTAGAGAGTTGGTTTCTTGCGCTCTCCACTTCACATAACCAGATACTCCCAGTGGTTAAACAGTGGCCCTCTCGCAACAAAGCTATTTTCCTTCAGGGTTGAGGATGTTCCCTGTTTAGCCTTTAGTTTGGGAACACGACAAATTCTTCCTTTCCTGCTTTCCACTGTTGTTTGAATGGTTATGGGGTTCAAATTGAGGGATCAAATGTAGAATTCGGACCCCAGCCTTCTTTAGTTAGCTTTATAAGGCTAACTAACGAAAATATCATGACCTAACCTAACCAATCGTCAAGGGCGTACAGTTTACCTAACGATTGGTTAGGTTAGGTCGTGATATTTTCGTTAGTTAGCCTTATAAAGCTAACTAAAGAAGGCTGGGGTCCGAATTCTACATTTGATCCAAATTGAGATTAGGGACTAGTTTCTCTATTATATAAATTTAATTCACGTAACCTTTCCCAGTAATTTAGTGCTTTGCATCCATTGATCTTCATTGTGAAGCTTCTTTGAATCCTTTCTCGTTGACTAATGTCTTCTTTTTTATATGGGGATGTTAAGACCGAGCAGTATTCCAACTTGGGTATGATCAGTGTTTTCAACAGAGGAATCATTATATTTCAGTCCCTTCTTTTAAAGGTTCTCAGTATCTGTCCAGTTATTCTTTTTGTTTTGTTCACTGCTCTTATTTTGTGTTTCAAATTTCGCGTCGTCAGTTATTATAACGTCTAAATTTTTTGTTTTACATTTCCTCTGATTTTACTGTCCATTTGGGGCATAGTATTCGTGGATTTTAGGTCGTCCCTTCTTGCATACCTTAATAGTTGAAATTTCGAAGTGTTAAATTTTATATTATTGCCTTCTGACCAATTGTAAATTCTGTTCATGTCTGTTTGTAGAGATTATATATTATTCTGTATTATCATTTTCGTGTTATCAGCAAAGGATGTTACTCTGCTATCATTGGTAATTTCATCATCTTTATCAGTTAGCATGATTATGAAGAATAATGGAGCTAATACTGTTCCTTGTGATACTGAGCTACGGACCTTTGACTCCGATGAAGATATTCCTTGGACTGTAACGACTTGCTGCCGTTCACCGAGGAAATTATAGATCCATTTTCCTACTTTTGCTACTATTCCCATATATTTCAGTTTACGTGTTAT